>WOGZ01000609.1:0-12187 GCA_009733775.1 Alectoria sarmentosa
TATATATAAACGAATTTTTAAACGCGTGCGCGAAAAAAACGATCGCGATTCGAATGTCAAATTTTTCGAAAATAAAAATGCAAAAACTTCATTTTTGAATTTTCGAATCTCGAAATTTAATAAATTTAATCGTGATAATGATATTAAAATTTCGCACATTTATAAAAATGACGAAAATAAACGAAAAAGCGAATTCGAAATCGAATATAAAAATTTTATTTGTTTTTATTATAATAAAAAAGATTATATTAAATTTAATTGTTCGAATAAAGATAAATCGATTATTTATATCGCCGTCGTTATGATAAAAAACGATTTAATTTCATAATCGTTTTAAAAGCGAAATCGAAAAAACGAAAAATAAAGATTATTTCTTTTATCATTATGAAAGAATAAATTACAATTTAAAATAAATCGAAATAATTCGTTATTTTATTTGATTTTAAAACTTATATTAATTTAATATTATAAATATTTGCAATTTAATAAGATTTATAATTTTATAATAACGTTATTTTATCGACGTCGAAAGTGTTAAACGATCAAAACATATATTATTATAACGTTTATATGTTGAATTATTAATTAATTAATAATTGAGATCAAAATAAACAATATAAAACATTATTTTATATTATCGATTAAAAAGGTTTTAACGTCGTTTTAAATATGTTTATTTTAAGTCAATTGCATATGTTATTTAATCTTAAAACGATTCAATGAAGATTTAAAATCAATTTTAAAAAGATTTAAATTGAAAAACTTAATCAATTCGTTGCGAACATTAATAAAAAATTTAATATATTCATAATTATATGCGCTGCGACGACGCGAAGCGAAAAAAAAAACATGTTTAATTTAAAAATCTCTAAGAAATTATTGAAATATAAAAACGTTTTTTTCAAAAAAAAAATTAAAATTTTATTTATATTTAAATAAAAAAATTATATTATTAAGATTAAAAATAATAAAAAGTCGTTATATAAGTTTTTATATAATTTATTTCAAATAAAATTATCGAAATTATGGCGATATTTAAAAAATGTTTTTTATAAAAATTAAATTCGATATTCGATTTCCTTCGCAGAAGCGTCGATTTTATTCATATTTAAAAAAAAAAATGAATTACGTTTATGTATAAATTATAAAGAATTGAATGCGATAATTATCAAAAATTAATATTTATTATCCTTGATTACGAAAACGTTAAATCGTTTATATGATATCAAGGTTTTTATGAAATTAAATTTAAAAAATGTTTATTATAAAATTCGAATCAAAAAAAACGATAAATAAAAAATTGCGTTTCGAATTCGTTATAATTATTTCGAATATTTGATTATATCTTTTAAATTAATTAATGCTTCGATTATATTTTAAATACACATTAATAAAGTTTTTATCGATTTAATAAATGTTATTTATATAATATATTTAAATGATATTTTGATTTATAATGTCGATATATCAAAACATTAATAACACGTTAAACAAATATTTGAATAATTATATTAATTTCAATTATATATTAATTTGAAAAAATGTCAATTTTATATTAAATAAATTGAATTTTTAAAATTTATCGTATTTATTAAAAACGTTACGATAAATCAAAAGCGAATAACAATTATTAAAAATTAATTTAAATCAAAAAATTATCGAAAAATGTAAATCTTTTTAAACTTTATAAACTTTTATCGATAATTTATTTATAATTATTTTATTATAATTACGTTATTAATCGACTTATTAAAAAATAATAAAAATGATAAAAAGTTTAAATTTTTTATATGATTCGAGAGCGTTGAAAAAACGTTTTTATAATTAAAACACATTTTTTCAAAAACGTCATTTTTGCGTTATTATAATTCGAAAACGAAATTGCGTATAAAAATTGATGTTTTCAATTTTGATTTTGAAATTATATTTATTCAATAAAATGAGCATAAACATTAACGCTTCATTATCTTTTGATCTCGAAAAATAATTCTTATTAAATAAAATTATGAAATTCATAATCAAAAATTGTTTATCATCGTAATAATAATAAAATAATAACGATATTATTTAAAAAGCAATATTTATTACATCGAGATGTAAATTAATCATAATAATCTTAAAAGGTTTTTTAAATAAAAAGAATTTAATTTCAAATAAGCTCGATAAGTCCTGAAATTAATCGTTTACGACTTTAAAATTTTTCATCAAATTGAAAAATTGAATTTTATTAATACGTCATCGCGGCGCTTTAATTACGAAAAAACATCGTTATTAAATATCAAATTATTATCAACATTTCAAAATAAATTTGCGCTTTAAATTAATGAGGAATTATCGTAAAAAAATAAAAAAATAATCATTACAATAACGTTTATATTTCAAATTATAAATATTCAAATAATTATTTTAAAAAAAGAAATCAAAATCGCATTTAAAATTGCGTATAAAAAATCGCATCAATCAATAAAGAAATTAATTCGAAAATTGTAATCTCATAATAATTGAATACGCTCATTTCGTATTAATTTCGATATATTATCGAAACGACGTTAAAAACGTAACAAAAAATGAATTTTTGATTTTAAAAAATTATTACGATATAATAATCGTTTTTACATTTTTAAAAATAATGTTATTAAAAAAAAACTCATTAATCGTTATTATAATAATTTATTATTTAAACATTTTAACGCTGCGAAGACGCATAAACTTTTTATTCGAAAATATTATTAAAACGAATTTTTAAAAAAAATCATAAAGTATATAAAAATTTATAATATATATTAATGAACGAAATCGTCGCGACATTAATTATATAATAAGTTTAATTCGTTTCTCGTTATCACGAAATTATAAATTTTTTTTTTTATTAATTTCATTACGAGTTTATTATTAAACAAATTCAAAGACGTTATATATAACGTCATTTTAATAATAATAAATCGATTTATAAAAATGATTAAATATTTATTTATGAAAATTACGATCGATCGATGTCGTTACGCTGACGAAAGTGTTTTATAATAAAATAATATATCATTATAATATATTAAACGATATCGTTAATAATCGAGACTTTATATTTATTAATAATTTTTAATTAATCATTTATTTTTATTTCAAAATTAAACGACGTTTAAACATCGTCTTTTATTCATAAATCGATAAATAAATTAAATAACAAAATTAAATATTAAAACATTTTTTACGTATATTTATTAATAATAAATAAACGAATTGAATCAAATTATTATTTATAACAAAATTTATATATATAAACAATTAGCATTTCTTTATCGAAACGATATCGTTTTTCTTAATATATAATTATCATTTTGAAATTCGATAAAAAATCGAAAACGATTTCGTTAAAAAAGAAATATTCGCTATAAATAATAAAATAAAAAAATTATAAACATTATAAAATGAAATTACGAATCGTTTTCGAAACGTTATCGCAATTTAAATCAAATAATATAACAAATCACATTAATTTTAAAATTATAAAATAAACGATTTGATAATGTTAACGATTAAAAACCTTAAATAAAAACGTTCAAATAAGAAATTATTTCATAAATTCGTAAAAAAATTTCGAATTATGAATAAGATAAACGCGCAAACGTATCGATTATTATTATCTTCTTTTTATAAAATTTATAATATTTTTCATATATCATTATTTAAGTTTTATCATCATCGCGAATGCGCGAATAAAACGAATGTTTCATTTATACAAATTTTTAATTTTATTGATAATGATGAGATATAAAAAATCGAAAAAATTATCAATAAAATCAAAAACAAAAAAAGCGTTTAATATAAAATTAAATAAATTGATTAAAACGATGAATATAATTAATGAATATCAAATGAGAATATTTTAAATATTAACAATTTAATCGATGTTTTCAATAAACAATCAAGCAATAAACGAAAATAACAAAATAAAAAGCTCGATTTTAAAAAATTTAATCGATCACATAAAATATTATCGCGCAATAAACGAAAACGACGTAATAAAACTTGAATATTTATCGAAAATTATGATGTTTAAAAACGATATTTTTATTACGAGCGCGTTTTTAAATTTTTGTTACAATAAACATATGTGTTAAAAAATAATATTATTGTTTATTATTCAAATTATAAAATGTTATAGCGAAAATGTGTCGCATCAAAATATATGCTATTATTATAAATATAATCTTTAAAAAAAATATTTAAAAATGTCATTAAAGAGATTGTTTTGAATTTTTTATATTAACGTTATCGCAAAAACAAATCGTTATTCAATCTTATTACGCTTTTTCGATATCATAAATCTTTTAATTAAATATTAAATCGAAAACGAATTTCTCAAAAAGAGTCGATAATTTAACATTATTATTATTTATAAAATCATTTATTGAAACAACATTCGATTTTAAATTTTTTGAAAAAGATTTATCGTTTTTCGTTAATTTCTTTTCGAATTCATATAAATTATTAAATTTTTGATTTAAAAGCATATTTATATTTTTTAACTCGTCGATACGTTTATTTATTATATCGAATTCACTTTATAAATTAATAATAATAATAAAAATAATCGAAATTATCGTTATCGTGCGCTCTTATCATTTGCGTTATTAAATAATTTTTTTATCGATATACGTTCGTGCGCGGATAAAATCAAATGTTAAATTATAACGTTATATACGTCGTAAATTTTTTCACATTTTATTTTGATAAATAAGCGAAATTTCAACGCAATAATCGATATTACGTTTATTTATTTTATATTTAATATAAAAAGAAAACTCATCGCGAATATAAAGATCGTTTTTTTTGTAAAAATAAATTTTATATAATAAATTAATTATTATAAATTATTAACGATATCGATTATTAAACGATAATAAAATAAAAATAATTAATAATTAACAATTGCGATTATTAAACGATAATGAATTTATTATTAATAATGTTAATAATAATAATAATGTTATTATTATTATTATTATTATTATTATTATTATTATTATTATTATTATTATTATTTTATTATATAAAATGTTTATAAAACGTGTTAACGAAATTATTAAACGCAAATAACGAAATTGCGATATTTATAATAATCTTGAATTTATGTTATAACGAGAAGATTATATATGAAATTAATTATAATGTTATTATTATCGCATAATTAAATTAAACATTTATGAATAAAATAAAAAAAGTTATAAAGAAAAAAAAATAAAAGAAAAAAATTGAGTTTTTATATATAATTTAACGTCGCGATGCGATAATGAGCGAATATCGAATAATAACGCGCGCCTCAACAACGTTAACGAATATATATTATTATTATGATGTTTATAAAACACGTCGCTCTTCAATTTTGTTATTGTTTTTTAATACGAAAAAAACGAAATCGTTATAATTAAAACATCGTCATTAAAGATTAAATAAACGAATATATATAATAAAAAGGGGTTTTTATCGATTACGTCGCTTTATTAAAAATGTTTATAATTTAACACTTTAAAAGAATATTATAAAGCTAACAATATAACATAATTATTATTATTATTCAATGTTACGTCGTCGAAATGATAACGTTATAATAACTCTTTTCTCTTATTTTTTTTATAAAATTTGAAAGTTTTTTAATGAGCATTATATAAAATTCTTTTTTTAATATAAACATTTAAGAATCAAAACCTAAAGAGAGAAACAATTGTTAAATCGAATGATCGTATACGTTTTATATAAAATATGCGTCATCGTGACGTCATCTTTCATGAATTTTCATAAGGGTTATAAAATTCAAATTCAATTGAATTGACCCCGCAGTTACCCCGCTAATAAAAATATTTAATAAACATATATTTATTTGATATGCCTCGAGATTTTCTTCTGATTCTTAAAAATTAATTTTATCACACAATTTAATCATTGAATTCAATAATAATATTACGTTTTTTATATGTATTTATTTATTTGCGCCTGCTTAACGACGTAAATAATACGTTTTATAGTTTTTAAGTAATTTGTGATTATTATTATTATTATTATTATTGTTAATTATTATTATTATTTTGATAATTGATATTATTATAAAAAAAAAAGGTCGATTATACGAATTCGAACTTTTAAAGTAAAATTTATTTTCGAATTCGTTATTATTATAAAAAAAGGTATTAGAAAAACGTTGAAAAATGAAATTCGAACGAAAAAAATTATTATCATATTAATCTTATTAACTTTGTGTTTTCTTTTTATTATTACGATTTGAAAATATAATTAATGATTTTATTTCATAATCTTTCTCGTAAATGTCGAATCAAATATTTTTTTGATGTTATAATTCTTTTAATAAATTCGCAATTGTGAAATTATTCTTCGAATATAATAAGTCGCGACGTAATTCTTCGTTTATATATTCGTAAATAAACAAAATTTGCGTTATTTTCGTAATAATAATGTTAATATTTTTAATATTAAACATTATGATAAAGATATATTTAATTGAATTATATCGTATTTTAATATTCTTTATAATGTATCGAATTATTTTTAAAACGATAAGAAATTTATTTGATAAATTATGAAAATAAGATTCGAAAGCGTTATATTATTTTTTTACGTCGTTCGAATTATTATAAAGATCAATTTTATTAATATAAATAAACTCGTTAATGTATTAATGTTTCGCAATGTTTAATAAATAAAATTTTAGATTTTATCGTAAAATAATAACGTTTATCGAAGTAACTTTAATTCGAAATCGATTCGTGAAATTGAAAACATTGTGATAAACGTTATAATTGTCTTTGATTTCGATTATCAAATTTAATATCGAATCGAAATATTCGATGTCACGAGCACGAAATTATAATAATCGTGTTTTTATAATAAAACGAGTTTGCGAAGCGATTTAATTGACGATAATAATAATTTATGTTATAATAATAATTATCTCGTTTCGTTATATTTTTAAAAAATTGATAATTATAATAAAAAGAGACGTAAGCGATTTAAATAAAGTTATGAAAACAAAAGTTACTTTTATAATGACTTTAAAATTACTTAAATATAACGTCGTAAACTCAAAAATAACAATTAACGAAATGTGAAACGTGATTTTTATAAAAGATAAATCTTCGAAGAGACGACGTAATTGTATTATAACAACTTGAAAAATACGAATTATTATTTTAAATGAGACTCGATCAATAATTCAATCTTTTAATCAAATTTAATATAATTCGATAAAAGAATTAAATAAAAAAAAACGAGAACGTGTTTTTTATTATTTTGTTATAATTAAAAAAAATGCTAATATAATTGTTTTAACAAATTTAAAAGAATTTTTTGTGAGACGGTTTATAATTAATCGAGCGATTTAATCGATGAAATTGTTTAATTGATATTTAAAGATAAGAAAATCTCGTAGCTGTTAAATTTAAACGACGACGTCATAAGACGTGAATGTTAATTTAACGATGATTTTAATAATAAAAAGATAACGATTGTGAAATAAAATAAAAAAAATGAAAGTATGAAAAGAAATAAGATTTTTGCGAGTGAATGATATTTATTTCACGTTTTTGCTTGACAAGGTAACAAGATCGACGATTTGAGATTTTCGAAAAATAATAAAAAGAAAGTTTTAAACGAAAATGATGCTCGGTAACGTATAATTTTGACGACGTACATTTAACAATAAAATTCTCATTATAAAAAGGATCTTTTAAAGCAAAAAACGTTTTTAATTTTATCGAAAATAAAGAAAGATTATAGCGAAGAATAGTATTAAAGAAAAATTATAACGAAAAACAATAATAATTAATGCTACAAGTAGTTAATGCTATCGTAAAACGATTAATATTATTAAATCGATGCGTATTAAATTAATGCTATAAAGTTGATACTTAATAAACGAATTTAATATTATTATTATTTATTAAAATAATGAAAGTTTAATATATATATTAATTTAAAAGTGTATAATAAACTTGATTTTTATTATTGAGAAATTTATTGTTAAGATATTTTGTCAAATTATTTATTTGATAACGAGATTTACTTGATAAAAAAAGTATTTTGTTAAAAAAAGTATTTTGTTAAAAAAAGTATTTTATTAAAAAATTTATTGTTAAAATATTTTATTAAGTTATTTATTTAATAACGAAATTTGCTTAATAAAGAAAGTATTTTATTAAAATTATATAAAAATCGTTATAGTTATAACATTTAATAACTTTTTCAATTTTTCAATTATCGTTTTTTAAATTATAAATATAATTAAAAAAAAAGAAATAAACTTCGATATTTATTTTATTTTATTTTATATATAAAATTTATCGAAATTTTCATTAATTGTTTTTTTATTTATCGCGTTAATCGAGTAAGTTTTTTAAACGAATTTGAAAATCGATATGAAATTTTAATCAATGTTTAAATTGATTTTTATAAAATTATTTCTTAAAACGTTTACGATTTTATCGATATCTTTTTAAATGTTCGCGTGTTCGATTATCAAGATTTTTAAATTAACAATTTATTTCTCGTTATCACACATTAAAATATCGTTATTTATTTTAATATCGAAATTATTTTTCAACGCGTTAATTTTTAATTTTTAATTTTTCGTTATTAAATCTTAATTACTTAAATAAGTAACGAGATATAAATCGACGTTATATTTAATAATAATAATTAAATTAAAATATCAAAATACGATTTTAATAATATCGATATTATTTTTAATATAAATAAATAAAAATTCGAAGTTTATTATATGAATATAAACTTTCGCATAATTAAATTTAAATAAATAATTTTTATTTAACAAAGACGTTAAAGTACGTAATTTGATAAATATTTTTATTATCGATTTAAAAGAAATCGTAATTCTTTTTGATTGCGTATTATTCATTATACGTTAATATTAATTTTAACTTTAATTTAAATGTTCGCTATTAAATCATTATAACTTTTAATTAATAACTTTTTTCCATCAATGTTAATGCTTATACGCTTTAAATTCAAAATGTTTATTTTTAAAAACATTTTTATTTTAAGGTCATCGATAATATGCATCTTTTTACGTATATAAGTTATTAATTATTAATTATTGAATGCGTTAAAAATATATAAATCGAGAAAACAATAATTATTAATTATGTGTTTAAATGTACTAATTTTTTTAATATTAATATTCATTTTAATTCTTTTAATTAAAACATTTGATAAAAAAAATTCAATTTTTTTTTATTAATTAGCGATATAATATATTTTAAATTTACGTATATAATAATTTAAATTTTTTGTAAAATAAAAAACATTATTAAAATAACGAAATATTGTTTTTTGAAAACGAATCTTGTATTCGATATCTTTTTTGATATTAATTAAATAATAGAACAATCGAGATTTATAAAATATATTATTTTTTCGATCTTTTCTTACTCGCCGTTGATAATTTCATTATTATTAACAAAAATGATCGTAATATTTATAACGATAATAATAAATATAATTTCGAGATTATCGTTTAAAATAACACTTTTAAGATCGTCGATTATGAAATTAAAAACGATTTTATTAATGTTTTTAATCTTATTTTTATAAATTTTAAAGTAAATATATGATTTATTTTTCGAAGAAAAATCTTTTTTGCATTTTCGACATATTTTAAATTTCATTAATCGTGACTTTATAAAATACGAATTAAATTAATTTATTAATATATAATAAACGTTAATATCGATATTAACGTTTTCTTTATCGTTTTTAAATTAATTTATAAATATTAATAATTTATTATCAACATTAATATAATATTCGAAACTATTCGAAATAAAATCGAATTTCTCGTTTTAAAATTCATCAAATTAATAATTTTCGTAATCGATTTTCAAATATAAATTTTAAAGATTTTTATAATAAACGATCGTTGATTGCGAGAAAACATAATTAACATTTTATTAATATCGTTATTTCAAATTATTATCAAATTCAAAGCCTCTCTTTTTTTAAAAGAAAAAGTTCTCATTCTTTTAATAATTCGAATCGCCTCGATAATTCGAATTATTTTTATTACTATTTAATTAACGAAAAACATAATTAAATTATTAAAAATTCTTCGTCGATTAAATAATATTGATAATTGAGATTATAATTATTAATAACTTATTTTAAAAAGCGATAATCTATAATTGATTTTGAGATGTTTTTTATAAAAAAGAAAATGAGTATTTTCTTCGATTAACATATTTATTTTAATATAATTAATATGTTTTTTAAATCGTTTAATAAGCATTTTATTAATTATAAAAAAATAACATTTAACGATTATTATATTAATTATATAATCGATTAAATTATTAAAATCAATATTATAAACGATTAATTTCATTTTTATAATAAAAGAATTTATCGATATTAAAATTTTATTATCGAAATTTGTTATACTAATTTTAATTTTGTTATTTAAATTATATATTATCGATTTGTTTCGAACGATTAATTCGTCGACGCTCGTTCATTATTTTTCACAAATCTTTTTTCACTTTTAATTTTTTTATAAACGTTTATATAATTATAATAAACTTTAATATTAACATTATCGATCGAATTTCGACGTTAAAATTCTATTTTATTTATATTAAATAAACGTGATAATTATTAACATTTAATATTATAACGTATAATTAAACGTTTTATAAATATATTGAAAGTAAATGATAGATTACTTAATTAAGATGTTATGTAAAATATGAAACTTATCAAATGTACACCCGACGACAGTCGAGTAAAAAAAATGAAACGAACTTAATTATTTTAACACTTTTATTCGAATAAAATTATATAATAAAATCACGAATTTCAATATTTGCGATGTTGAAAATTGAATAATAAAGGTGAAAAATTATATCTTCTTTGTAATCGCATATGTTAACATTTTTCTTTTTTTCTCTTTTTCTTTAAACGTCGAACGTCGAATAAATAAAATGATCGTTAAATAATAATAATGAGATTATCGAGCGCATAATGAAAATGTGCGAAAAATACGAATTTGAATTTTCACGAAAATTAAAATCGAATAATGATAATGAGATGAATGTTGAATAATTAAAATAAATATCGAATAACGATAATGAGATTATCGAGCGCATAATAAATATCAAATAATAATAATAAGATTCTCGAACGCATAATAAAAATGTTTTTGCAAACTACGAATTTCGATTTTCACGAAAATCAAAATCGAGTAACGATAATGAAATGAGTGTCGAATAATGATAATAAATCGAGCGTAAGATAACGATAATGAAATGATTTTCGAATAATAACAATGAGGTCATCGGGCGCGTAATAAGTGTTTTTTGAAAAACACGAATTTCGACTCTCGCGAGAATTAAAATCGGATAACGATAATGAGATAAGCGTCGAATAAATAAAATAAACATCGAATAATGACAATGAGATGTGCGTTAAATAGATAAAATGAATATCGAATAACGATAATGAGGTCGACGATGATAATTATCATTTCTCTTCTTTTCTTCTTTTTTCTTTTTTAATAAATAACGATAATGAGATTAATCGCGAATAACAAAAATGAAAATGTCGAAATTTGAAAACGATTATGTTTTTTTGAACATATTCGTTACGATGTCTCATATAAAAAATTTCACTTTTTGCAAAAAAACGATTTTTTGAAAATTTTATTTTCAAGTCATTAAGTGCACATTAAAAATCGATCGATATATAATTAATAAATATATAAAAACGATTATATCGAAAAAGAAAGATATAAAAGATTTATAAGTTATTTTTTATCGATATAAAAATCTAAACGTTAAAAGATGAATATCGAAAGTATCGATTTTAAGATATAAACATCGAGAGATAAATATTAAAAATATCGACTTTGAAGTATAAACATCGAAAGATAAATATCGAAAATATCGACTTTAAGATATAAACATCGAGAGATAAACATTAAGGGCATCGATTTTAAAATATAAACATCGAAAAATGAATATCGAAAATATCGACTTTGAAGTATAAATATCGAAAGATGAATATCGAAAATATTAATTTTGAAGTATAAATATCGAAAAGAGAGCATCGAGGAATAATTATCGAAAATATTTTTTTATAAATTTAAATATCGTGATATAAGCATTAA
>WOGZ01000610.1:0-12155 GCA_009733775.1 Alectoria sarmentosa
TATTAATTATAAATATATGATAATATAACATTTTTACAAATGGACAGTCAATGGACCATCAATGGAAAGTTGACGGAAAGTCGATTTCAACATGAAATCAATGGAATCAACACGTTTCATTCCCAAGTCGCGTGTTTCCCCTAAGGTATTAAGTCCCTTATCTTATAAGAATTTACGAACGATAAATGATGATTTTCTTTCAAATTATTATGCCGTTTATATAATAAAAGATTTCACGCATAATGACGTTGAATAAGATAAAACCTTAAAAAAAACAAATGTTTAAAAGAACGAAAACTCTTTATAAAATTTATTCGTAATAATTTTACTTAATTGTGAACTCAATAAATCGTTTGATTTATAAAATAAACATAAAACGAAATATATGATTCAATTTAATTAATATATAAAAATGTCTCAATTGCGGAAGAAGAAAATTATCGCGTTATTTATTATAATAAAACATCATTATTTTTTTAAATGTGATGTTTTTTTTTCTTTCATCAAAAGTGATCTCGTTAAACGTATTTTTCTTTTATTTACCCGCAATTTCTTTTATTCTCTCTTATCAAATTTGATTAATATATAAAAATGTTTCAATTGCGAAAGAAGAAAATTATCGCGCTATTTATTATAATAAAACATTATTATTATTTTTAATATGATGTTGTTGTTTTTTTTTATTAAAAGTAATCTCGTTAAACGTATTTTTCTTTTGTTTATTCGCAATTCTTTTTATTCTCTTTTATCATTAACACATTTTTTTATTTAAACTTTTTAATGATCATATATATATTTTTTAAATTTATTATCAAAACTTCGTTCTATTAAACGATATATAAACGAAATAAATTATTATCGAAAACTTTTGTCTTCATTTGATTTAAATTCGTTTAAAAAAAAACAATTTCAATTTTATAAAAAATATTAATTTAATTAATGATTTTGATTTATTAAAAATGCAATATAATTATGAGCAACATCATAACGACGAACGTAATCGTCTTTTACGCGAAAAACGTTTTTATCAAATGAATATTTCAAAGCAAATGTGAACGAATTTTAATAATGATTAAACGATGATTACAAACGCTATTTGAAACGCGATGTTTCTTTTTAATGATCATTTCTTTTTTTTAAACGATTACGAGAATATTAATAAGATCATATTTTAAAATATCATTTTATAAAAAATACGCGGGGCTTTTAAAATGATAATTGTTATAATTTTTTCAAACATCGTTTTTATTCTTTTTCAAAAAGATTATATCATTCATTTTCATTTCAAAATTTCTTTAAATGCTATTACTCAATCCTTTTGCGATGTTATAAATAAATTCGATTTAATCGAATTATTATATATAATTGAGTTAATCTTTTAAAACGAGATTTCGATATAAAATCGTTATAACATCGAGATTATTAATCGTATATTTTAAGACATTCGCAAAGATCTTAAATCGTTTAATGATATAATCATATCCTTTTGCGACGATTTTTATTAAATTTTATTAATCATTAAGAGCGTTAAATCAAAACGTATCATTACATTTATCTTAAAAACCTTATATTTATAAAATCACATTCAAATCCTCAGATTTACGAAAAATATAAAATTCCACAATTCGAATTTAATTAAACAAAATCGTGTTAATATGAAAGCATTCGCAAATGATCTTTTAAATATGAATAATAAGATTTTAACAAGCATAAAAAAATAAAAGATTATCGATTAATTCATCGATTAATTATCAAATAACATTATCATAAACTTAATTGATGCTATTTATCGCGATCTGAGTTCACATCGAATATTTAATTTTTACACCTTTAAAACGATTTTTTGCATTTTTAATAATAACGTTATTCGATTCAATAATCAAGTCTTTGATAAATTCTTTAAAATCAAAATGATGTGTATTAATCGTGATTAAGTCGTTGATGAAAAAGATAACTTCTTTTTATTTATCGAATTAATAAACGCCTTTAAATTAATCTCTTTATCACTTCATCATTTAAAATTAAAAGAGAATTATATGATAATGTTATTGAGAAATTTATAATAATTATAAAATTTATATAATGAAACACGTTTATAAATCAAGCATATTGAATCTAAAATATTCGATTATTATATTTTTAAAAACGAACATAATGATAAACGTTATTATATATCACGCATATTTCTTATTCCGCTCGATTCGAACAATTTATATGTTTTTTTTCGACGCATTCAATATTTAGTTCGTTTAATCTTTAATATAACGATTAATAAATCGTAAAATCAATTTTTATAATAAATCGACTTATATTTACAATCGAAGATCTTCATTTATAAATAATTGTATATAATCTTGAACCGAATTATTAACAAAGTCGATTTATTTATTATGATTTTAAACGATCTATTAAAAAGATAATCGAATCACTCGATTAAATGTATCAAAAATAAGGTCATTAAGCAGATGCTTTTTATATAATAATAAAAGTAAATCATATACGCATAAAAAAGCAAACAGAGTCCGCTTGATCGACGTTATTTAAATTCGTTCCGTCTTCATTTGCCTTGAGTACCATGAATTTAATTCATGAGCCTTGACTTGTATTGTCATTAAGCGTATTAAATGATCGTTTTATTATAAATTTCAAGTTAGATGCGTTTAAGATGATTATGATTTTTGATGAAATCCTTTTTAAGATTAAAATGAAATTAAATAAATCATTAATTTTTTTTTCGATAATTATATATCTCTTTTAGCGCTTTTTTTTGAAATTATAAATAAAAAGAAAAATAAATGATTTTGATGTTTAATATTTTCAATGAGTTTACGTTTATTATGATAAACGTTAATTTGTTTCTCGACGATAGCGATGTTTAATTCGAAAAAAATGAATTTGAAAAAGACATTATCGATTTAATTAATATTAAAAATAATTATTATCTCATCGTTATTTAAAAGCATATGATAATTTTTATTTTAATAATTTAAAAGACGCTCTTTAACGACGCGATCTTGATATTTTTTTCAATCAATATTGTGAAAAGTAATTTGATAATAATGAATTTAATCGATAATGCGTAAATGAGATATATTAAAAAAAAATTCGATATTAATTTCGAATAAAATAACGTTATAATTAATAACGAATTGAATATTATAAAGAATATTAATCGTTTGAATAAATTTTATTTAATATTTTTGAAACAGTTTGCTTTTTTTTAAATATAACGTTTATTTTATATTAAATAATAATATTTAAGCGTTTAGATTTATTATTTATTTAAAAATTATCAAACACGATATCTTTTTAAATAATATTTTTGAATAATCGAAAGGTTTTTATTTAATAATTATCGAATTTAATATCGCAATTAATGCGAAAGCGAATACATTTATTATTATTATATTTTGAATTATTAAAAAACATTTTGAATGCGATAAAAATTGTTAAATTAAATTTATTGAGCAATAATTAAACGTTAAATCGAAAAGTTTTATTATTAAAAAAGATGATTATTCATTTAAAATTATTTTAAAAGATATCGAATAAATCTTAAAAATCGTTATAAATTAGATTATTTTATTATCTTTTAAAGATAATGTATCATTTATATGATTTCATTTTTATATTAATTATAAAACATGATTCGCAAGCATCGTCGAGAGGTGAAATGAAAAATTTTATTTTAACGCACATTTTAATCAATTTTTTAAGATTTTGAACGTTTAAATAATTATAATGTGCGTATCATATTCAAAAAATTATTTTATCGATTTGAAATTTCGATAAAGATTTTAAAAATTTTTAATTATTAAAAATAAATTTAATTGAGAATTCATTATAGGCGAAGATCTTTTTATTAATGATTATTAAAATTAAAAGAATTTCCTCTCAAGTATCGAGCGCATAAAAACGATTTTGAATACATTTAAAAAAGAAACGCTGCTTTTCGACGATAATATCGTCGAAAATAAAAATCAAAAAAAATCTTTATTTTTTCAATTATCCTTTAAAAATAAAAATAAAATTATAATCAAATATGAATTAAACGTCTCAAAGAATTAAGATACGCTTAATATTATTCATTTTACATTTAAATTCGATGTTTTCAAAATCGATAATTATACGATTATTAATAAGATTATTTATAAAGCGTGAAATTAAAAAGATTTAAAGGTTTTGAATATCGAAAAAATGTAAATTATATATTGAGTGTAAACATAATCGCGAAGTCAAAAAAAAAACATTATTATTATAATAAACAATGCAATAATTTACGCTTTATCGACAACTTTAAATTTGATAACCTCATAAACCTTTTTATTTAAAACGTTAAAATTTATAATGAATTCGAAAATCGATTTAAAAGCGACGAGAGCGATAAAAATAATAAAAACGATAAAATCAATGTGAACGATAAAATAATAAATGATTTTTAATTGAATAATCGTTATAATTGCGTTAACATTATCAAATTAATTCTTTTTTTTAATGAATTTAAATTTGAAATTTTCTTTTTCTCGATTATGTCTTTTACGACTTTCATAATCACGATTATCACGATTATTACGATCATCGCGGCCTTCGCGGTTTTTTTTATTTATATCGCTCTCATTTAAACGCTTATTGCATACATCGTATTTGTTAATATCATGTTAATTCTTTTTGCAATGAATATAATATTTATAAATTTGAATATAAATGCGAGAATTATTTGAATTTGCGTTCGTTTGAATATAATGTTCGACGATATCTTTAATAATAACAAAAACAAATACGAATTATTGAATATATTTAAAAAAATCATCAATAATAACGATGAGCGTATAAACTTTTAAATGCGTGAAATCGAATAAATTAATAACGATATTGAAAAATCGAATTATCGTATAATTCAATGTTTATTTAATTTCACGATCTTTATTATAAACGTTATAAATTTAATTATAATTTTCGCGATACGCATTGTATTGAGAATTCAATTCTTTATAAAAATAATAAATCTTTCAATTTTCATCGAAAAAAAAAATCGCTCGATCGAATTGATTTTTGAATTTTCAAATAACGTTTATAAAGATATTAACATATTTTTGCGATTTATTTTCGCAGACGATTAAAATAAAAGATTTTAATTTAAAAATGATAAAATTAAAAATGTTAAAATCTCAAAATTTATATTTTTCGAATTTTTTTCAAACATTAAAAACATTAATGTAATATTCGATTTTGTTTTAAAAATTGTCTTTATAACGAATTTTTATCATTATATAAATTTTGTTATGCGTTTTGATTTAAATTAAGATATTTGTTTTAATAATAATAAACTTTATTTTGACGATTGAGCGATTATTCAAAACGTCTCTTATTTTAATAATAAGATTTTTGATAAACATAATCATATCAATTTCGATTTAATATCATAATTTAATTAAACTTAAAAAGTCTTACATTTGACGTTTTCATTTGATGTGATTGATAATTTTTATAAACATTTCAACCTTTTCAAATTAATTCAAAAAGATCGAAAACCTAAGTTCAAGATGTTCGAATATGATATTTAAAAAAAATTGATTTAAATTTTAAAATTTAAGAGCTCGCGAAGCTTGAATTTAAATTTGAATTTTCATTTAAATTAATATTTAAAAGAATGATTTGAAATGAAATAAGGCTTTTAAAAATAATTGAAATAAACGACGTCGAAAAAATAAAGCGCGCTTTGAAGTCGAAGAGCTCTTTGTTAATGATAAATTTTAATAATAATTCGAAAATTGATTATTTCGAGATAAAAATAAAATCAACGTAAAAATTTAAAACAAAGTCGTTATCGTTATCGCTATCATTATCATTATTTAAAAAATGTTTAAAAATTTATAAAATCTCGAGAATATAAAAAAAATCTCGTTAAATTTTGAAATTAATTCGATATAATTTGAATTTTCGTTTGCGAAAATTTTTTGTCTCGCAATCGAAAAAATATTTAATAATGTTTAAAAAAATAATAAATTTAATAAATTTTGAAAAAAATATAAAAGCATAAAAATATTGTTTTAAAGAGAAATTATTTGATTTTATAAATCGCAGCGAATTTATAAAAAATATATTATTTGAATTATATTAATCATTTTAATGATTAAAAAACCTTAAAAAAAAAAAAAAAGATTTCGAGATCGAAAATGAAATTAATAATCTTATTTCGCTCGTTTAAAACGTTCGGATATAATATCATTATCGTCAAATCGTTTTATAATAAGAATTTTTTCCTCTTTAATTTTCGAAACAAAGAATTTTTTTTTTTTGCGTTTTGATTTTGATATATTAAACACGCGAGATAAAGAATAATTTCCCTTTAATTAATTATTAATCTTTATTTTTGTTTTTGATTTTTTGATCTTCATTGCGAATATTTCATAATTAAATCATCAAATATGATTATCGTTATCGAATTTTTTGAATAAAGCGATTTATAAAACGAAAATATGTCGTTTATTATTTTAACGTGTTTTACATAAAAAATTGATATGTTTCAAAAACCTAATAATCACGTGATTACGATCGCATAATAACTTTTAACAATTTCGATATATCACGATTATTTGCGATATATCTCGAATCGTCTTATTTTATCTCGAACGAAAATGAAAACGATATAAATATTGACGAAAGCGATCGAATATTAATAACGTTTTAACGTTTAAAAAAACGATATTGATCTTTAAAAACGTTTATAATTCTCGAAAAAGCGTTATTGATTATCAAAAAAAGCGTTTTAAATATTATTAATTTTTAACGTTGTTTTCTTTACGCTCGTTTTTTTGTGATTTTTACGCGCTTTCATTATGAGCGAATCGTAATCATTTCGATTTAAATAATTATTTTATAACGAGCATTGTTCATATTAAAAAAGTTACGTTATATAAATATAACGATTTTTATAATTAACATTTTCATTGCGATAAACATAAAAATGTTTGAAAATAATCTTAATCATAATAAATAATAAATAAATTATGTTATAACAATATCGGTGCAAGCTCGAATTCATAACTTATCAAAATATGAAATAAGATATTTAATTGTATTGTTTTAAGAGTGCTATGAAAGAAAGAGCGATTTATGTACGAGCGCATTAATAGTGCGCACGTGACGTCAAGCCTTGGCGTCACGTGACTCGGAATTTCAACAGAATATCATATTAATGTTTTTAATGCTTGAAAAAAGTTTAAAAAATATAAATCTCGAGATTTTAATATTTTCAATTTTATCATTTTTAAATTAAAATTTTTCATCTTAATCGTTTATGAAAATAAATTATAAAAATATGTTAATATCTTTATAAGTGTTATTCGAGAATTCAAAAATTAATTTGATTAAACGATCTTTCTTTTCGATGAAAATTAAAAGATTTATTATTTTTATAAGGGTTTAAGTTTTTAATATAATGCGTATCGCGAGAATTATAATTAAATTCATAACGTTTATAATGAAAATCGTGAAATTAAATGAATATTAAATTATGCGATAATTCGATTCTTCAATATCATTATTAATTTATTTAATTTCACACATTCGAAAATGTATGCGCTCGTTATTATTATAAGCGATTTTCTTAAATATATTCAATAATTCATATTTATTTTTATTATTATTAAAAATATCGTCGAGCATCATATTTAAACGAGCGCAAATTTTAATAATTCTCGCATTTATATTCAAATTTGCAAATATTATATTTATTGTAAAAAAGATTAATACGATATTAACGAATGTGATGCACATAATAAACGTTCAAATGAAAATGATGTAAATAAAAAAGATCGCGGAGGTCGCGATGATCATAATGATTATAATGATTATAATCTCGAAGGTCATAAAGAACGTAATCGAAAAGAAAAAAACTTCGAATTTAAATCAATTAAAAAATTAAAAAAGTAATTTGATAATGTTAACGTAATTATAACGATTATTCAATTAAAAATCGCTCGTTATTTTATCGTTCATATTGATTTTATCATTTTTATTGCCCTCGTCGCTCTTATTATTCTTAAATCGACTTTTGAATTCATCATAAACTTTGACGTCTTAAATAAAAAGATTTATGAGTTTATTAAATTCAAAGTTATTAATAAAGCGCAGATTATTGTTTTATTCATTATAATAATAATGTCTTTTTTTTAATTTCGCGATTATGTTTACATTCAACATATAATTTATATCTTTTCGATTTTTAAAATCTTTAAATCTTTTTAATTTTCACGCTTTATGAATAATTTTATTAATAATCATATAATTATCGATTTTAAAAATATTAAATTTAAATATAAGATGAATAATATTAAACGCATTTTAACTTTTTGAGACGTTTAATTCGTGTTTAATTATGATTTCAATCTTATTTTTAAAAAATAATTAAAAAAATAAAGATTTTTTTTGATTTTTATTCTCGATAATATTGTCGTCGAAAAATAACGTTTTTTTTTAAACGTATTTAAAATCGCCTTTATGCGCTCGATATTTAAAAAAAAACCTTTTTAATTTTAATAATCATCAATGAAAAGATCTTTATTTATAATGAATTTTTAATTAAACTTATTTTTGATAATTAAAAATTTTTAAAATCTTTATCGAAGTCTCAAATTAATAAAGTAACTTTTCGCATATAACACGCATATTATAATCATTTAAACGTTTAAAATCTTAAAAAGCTAATCAAAATGTGCGTTGAAATGAATTTTTTAATTTCATTTTTTGACGATGTTTATAAATTATGCTTTATGATTAATATGAGAGTGAAATTATATAAACGACATATTGTCTTTGAAAGGTGATAAAACGATTTAATTCATAACGATTTTTAAAATTCATTTGATGTTTTTTGAGATGATTTTAAATGAATAATTACCTTTTTTAATGATAAATCTTTTTGATTTGACGTTTATTTATTATTTAATAAATTTAATTCAATAATTTTTATCGCGTTTAAAATGTTTTTTAATGATTTAAAATATAACGATAATAAATATACTCGTTTTCGCATTAATTGTGACATTAAATTCAATAATTATTAAATAAAAGTTTTTCAATTATTTAAAGATATTATTTAAAAAGGTATTATATTTGATAATTTTCAAATGAATAACAAATTTGAGCGTTTAAATGTTATTATTTAACGTAAAATAAGCGTTATATTTAAGAAAAATAAGCTATCTTAAAAATATTGAATAAAATTCATTTAAATAATTAATATTTTTCGTAATATTTAATTTATCATTAATCATAATATTATCTCATTCGAAATTAATATCGAATCTTTTTTTAATATATTTCATTTATATATCATCGATTAAATCGATTATTATTAAATTATTTTTCGCAATATTAATTAAAAGAAATATCAAGATCGCGTTATTAAAAAGCGTTTTTTAAATTATTAAGATAAGAATTGTCGCATGTTTTTAAATAACGATAAGATAATTATTATTTTTAATGTTAATTAAATTAATAATGTCTTTTTCAAATTTATTTTTTTCGAATTAAGCATCGTTGTTATTAAAAAACAAATTAACGTTTATTATAATAAGCGTAAACTCGTTGAAAACATTAAACATCAAATTTTTTAATTTTTTTTTTCATTTATAATTTCAGAGGAGAAGCGTTAAAAGAGATATACAATTATCGAAAAAGAGATTAATAATCTATTTAATTTCATTTCAATTTTAATTTCAAAAAGGATTTCGTTAGAAATCGTAATCGTTTTAAATTCATTTGATTTAAAGTTCGCAATAAAATGATCGTTTGATACGCTTAATAATAATATTGCGATTTTTTCATCTTTATTCACATTAATGTTTAAATCTATTATTCATTTCATAATCAATAAAACTTTTAAATCTGCTCTTATTACGAAATTATTCGAAATTATGAAATTATATTAAAATCTCATTTCGAACTTTTTCGTTTTATTAATAAAAATCGCTCTCATTAAACTTTATATGTTTTAAAATTTCAAAAAAATTATAACGAACTTTTATCGCAAAATGTATTAATAAATGATTATATAAAACGAAATTAATTTTATTATTATTAATGATATTTAAACCTTGATGAATTTATTCTCGAATGCGCGTGTTTTAAAAAATAAATAAATTTATAAAATCAAAAAAGGTTTTATCGACGAGATTATTCGATATAAAATTCATTAAATAATTCGTGACTTTGAATAATAAAAAGAGATCGACTTTAACGAAATTTTCATTTTAATAATTAAATTTATGAATTATAAAATCATTTTCATTTTTACGATAATTTTAAATTGAAAATTTAAATAAATAAACGTCAAGATCGTTTTTTTATATAATAATATTAAAAAAACAATTTATGTGATATAATTTATAAGATTTGAAATTAAAAGTAAAAAAAATAAGGTTTGCAAATTTATAAAAACGTTATACGATTTAAAACAATTTTCGAGAATTTGATATAATATCTTTATAATATATTTTAAAAAATTAAACTTCGAATTTATCATTATTGATTTTTCGATATTCATTAATGATATTATCATCGTCATTATTTATGTGAACGATATTTTATTTATAAATCTTAATAAAGTTAATATTTAAATGATCAAAAATAAGCTTTATAAGAAGTTTAAGATAATCGATTTAAATTCATATATTTATTATTTCGATATGATGATCGCAAAAAATCGTGTTAATCGCATTTTACGCCTTGAGTAAATAATTTATATCGAAAAATTTCTTATTAATTATAACATAATTGAATTCGCGATTATTTCAATTCTCATTATTAACGATAAGTTTTATATCGTCGAAGATGATTTCGTGATTATTAAAGAATCTTATCACGTTTATCAATTTGTCGTTGATTTTTTCATATATATAATATTAAACACGCGCTCGAATATCGCCTTCGCAATTTTAATAATTTTTTAATATAATTTAAATTTTAATGTTTTTCATTAAAGCGCAATCAAATGCATTTTTCGATATTTTAATTATATAAAAAATTGATAATTTATATTCAAAAACGATCTTAAATCTTTCGCAAATTATATTGACGTTGATTGAATAAATGATCAAAACATTCGACGTTTCATTTTTAAATACATCTTTAATATAAATAATGCGATAATTAATTGATTTTTTAAACGATAATTTACAATAACGTTTTTAATCTATGAGATCGAATATATTAATTAAATTTAAATTATCAAAAAAGCGATTTGATTGTGAAAATTCTTCAATTAATTTAATTCGAGCGTTAAATGTTTTTAAACAATAATGATTTATTACGATAATCAAAATGTTATAACGCTAATCAAAAACCTTCAATTTTATGTTCATATTAAATATATTAACATTCAATATCATTATGTACGAAAATAAATCATTATCGAAAATGTCGTTTTAAAATATGTTTTTATCGATTAACAAATAATCGACGATTTTATCAAGGTTCTTTTTAAAAATAAATTCGAAAGATTTTATCAATTAATCGAATTGAAGCATCGTTTATAAATAATCTTTTACGTTAATTTTAAAAAAGTCGTCATTATAATTTTAAAAGAGTTATTATTATAATTTTCAAGAAATAATTATCATTCGTGAAATCAATTTAATATCATTATTCAACAATTTCAAAAAAGCGATTTCATTGATTTTCACATTTCGAATGATCGATCGAATTTATTCGTAGAATCTCAATTATTAATCTTAATGTTTTTTGCGAATAAATTCTTATTTATCAAAATTCAATTTGAAATTGATTTGTCATTATTGTATTTATAATTATAAACTTTATAAACTTCTTTTCGAGGATCTTATATTTATGTGCGATTTAAATTTGAAAATTATATCGTTATTAAAAAGGTCGTTATCGTCAAATTTGCTCAATTATTCACGAGAATTCTTTAATAATATAAGTTTAGGTGCTTTTAGGAGCTTTTAGACGTCATCATAATTATCATATTCATGTTTTTAGACTTTATGCTTTTAAGCATCATTGTCATCATCATTATCATCATTATTATCGTAATGTATCGGTCGCAACCTATATACACCTTATTAATCATTATTATCTTATAGTCGCTTATATACGATTAAATGATTTGTCAACTTTATGTTAAAATATAT
>WOGZ01000611.1:0-12108 GCA_009733775.1 Alectoria sarmentosa
ACCGTTTTTTGATAAATTTATTTTCAGTTCATTTAATGCACATCAAAAATCGATCGATATATAATCTGTTGAAAATTAGTCTTCTGCGTAACGTACGTAAGGTCAGCCCTAAAGCCGGCTTTAAAGCCGGCCGTGTCTTGGCATTGTCTTAACGAATAAGCTTAAAAACACGATTCCCTCGTGTTTCTTACATACTTAATTAACTCATATACGATATTTATCATATATCTTTTGACAAATTATAAGCCCGATTTGTGACGATAAAAGAATAACATTTATTTTCGCACTTTCCATATATGAATATCTTATTAATAATAATTTAATTATCATTATTATATTGCGACAGCCCGTTTTTTTTGATTCGTAATTTTCGACGAATTGAGCTGTCGCAATTCAAAATACAAAAAATATCGAACCAAGTCCCTACGCACAGAGCATTTCGTCCCATACCATCGAGCCACAAGTCCCTTCGCATAGGACATTCCGTCCCATACCATCGGGTCACAAGTTTCTTCGCACAGGGCATTCCGTCTCATATCATCGGGCATCCAATTTCATTCGGACATTTCGTCCCATATCATCGAGCATTCAGTTTCATTCGAACATTCCGTCTCATATCATCGAACATCCCATTCTTTCAAGTCTTTACGCACAGAGCATTTCGTCTCATATCATCGAATTATAAGTCCCTTCGCATAGAGCATTTCGTTTCATATCATCGAGTCACAAATCCCTTCGCATAAGGCATTTCGTCTCATATCATCGAACATTTCATTCTTTTTCAAATATAATTATAAAATATCGAATCAATTTTTTTTATACGGGCATCAAATCCCGAATTCAATGAGCTTCTCATAACAAAAAAGAAAAATAAATTCTTATTTTTTATTAAGCTTCTCATAATAAAAAGAAGAAAAAGTTTTAAAATTATCGAGCTTCTCATAAATAAGAGGATTAAATTTTAAAGAGTTTTTCAAAATAATACGAAAACACGCCTCTGATCAGAGCGTCAAGTTTTAAATTATTATTAAGTTTCTTATATCACAAAGAGAAACAAGTTTTTACATCAGAGCAATTTCTCGTATTACAAAAAGAAATAAATTTCTACATCAGGGCAATTTTTTGTATCATCAAAGAAAACAAGTTTTTATTCGAATTGAGCTCTTTATATAAAAGAGATCACGTCTTTAATCAGGGCGTTAAATCTCAAATTATTATTGAGCTCCCCATATCACAAAGGGGAATAAGTTTTTATATCAAAGTAATTTCTCGTATCACAAAGAGAAACAAATCCCTTTTTCGAGGCGTCGTAACGCATCAAATCCTTGTATTAAGGCGACATCTCTCAAATTTTTATAAAGTTTCTCATATTATAAAGGGGAAAAAGTTCTTATATTAAGGCATCGTAAAGTGTTGTAAGAGAATGTTCTCGTATTAAAAAGGGCAGCAAATCCTTACATCAGGGCGACATCTTTCAAATTCTTATAAAGTTTTCCGTATTATAAAGAGGAAAAAGTCTTTATATCAAAACATCGTAACGTATCGTTATAAGAAAGTGTTAAAACAATCGTATACGTTATCTTTTGACGCTATAGGGGAATGTTGAAAACCAGTCTCCTGCGTAACGTACGTAAGATCAACCTTAAGGCCGGCCTTAAAGCCGGCCGTGTCTTGGCATTGTCTTGGCGAATAAGCTTAAGAACACGATTCCCCCGTGTTTCTTATATACTCAATCAACTCATATACGATATTCATCATATATCTTTTAACATAATCGATGAATATATGTGAGGGTAAATTTTTCGATTAAACGAAATATTTCGAATTGCATATGCATATGCATATATGTATGCGATCGGCTACAAGGCCCGTGAAGGTCATTTTAAAGTATTAATGCTTGATAATAATAACGATAGCGACCTTTTAAGTGACGCTGTAAATCTCAAATTTGAATTAAACATAAATATAAATGTTTCGAAAAGAGGTTCGCAAAGTTTGTTATTATAATTGCAATAACGATAAATCAACTCTTGATATAATGATGACATAACGAAGTTTTAACACGCCAAGACTGATATTGAGGTTCTGCGAATAATTTCGATTTCGATCAATCATTCGAAATGTGAAAATCAATGAAATCGCTCCCTTAAAATTAAAAACGTTAAATAATAACAATAAACGTTTCAAACGTCTCCTTTAAAACAACGATTCAAATAATTTTAAATGAAT
This sequence comes from Alectoria sarmentosa, assembly GCA_009733775.1. Lineage (NCBI taxonomy): Eukaryota > Fungi > Ascomycota > Lecanoromycetes > Lecanorales > Parmeliaceae > Alectoria > Alectoria sarmentosa. Next base: position 2,230 of record WOGZ01000611.1, read on the forward strand.
AATATAAGATTATTTTCATCTTAAGAGCATCGCGAAAAACAATAAATTTGTCGAAATATAAAATTTTGATAAAATCATTAATCATTTATTTGTTAATAAAAATATATTAAATATTCACAATATTATTATTAATTTTTTCGCGCACAAAATGATGAGCGATATTAATGTGTTTAATGCGAATATAAAACTAAGCGTTCTTTGCGAAAACGATTACGTTTTAATTATTTTCAAAAATTATAATAATTTTAAGATTCGAATTATTAAATCGTAAAAATAAATCGAAAAGGTTCTTCAATTAGATAATTTTCTTAATAATTTATATTTAATCGATATATTTTATCTTATAAATGAAGAATGTTATAATAATTTGACGTTTGTTCAATCAATTAATAACGTCATTATTTAAATTAAATAAATAATCGAAAAGGAATTTTAGAATTAGTAAGTTCTCAATTTAATCAAAATTAATGTATCGAATAAATTTTTTAAAGAGTTTTTATACACGAATTCGTAATATATCGTGTTTTTAAGATATCGAAAGATTCGAATAATCGCATTTTAATGTGTTGGAATAAAGTTAATTGAATATCGATTAATCAAAAAAACAACATAAACAATATCGAGACGAATTTTCAATATAACATACATAAGAGAATTCATAACGAATTGATATTTTTTATAAAACTTTTTAAAAATCACGTAACCCTTTTTGATAAACGTCAATTTACGATTAATTTCGAATGATATATTAATAAAAGTGAGATTTTAACACTTAAAATGATTGAAAAAGCGTATAATATACGTTTTTTATTTTAAACGAATAATGTCGTTATAATAATTTCTTTTAACGATTATACTCAAATAAAAGACGTATAATCTTAAATTTGATATATAAAATTTGACGTTTAAAGTATTTTTGATTCATTTGATAACGACTTTATTATGATTTATAATTAAAACATTATTAATATAAAGCGTTATAATAATCCTTTTTTTAAGATTTATAAATATATTATTATTCGATTCGATGAAATTGAGATCGAGTTTTTTTATATAAATCGAAAAATGTTAATATCAAATTTTAAAAAATTGTTTTAAATCATAAAGTGTTTTATTTAATTTATAAATCTTAATATTATTTTTATTAAAGCCTTTAAATTATTAAACATAAATGTTTTTTTTGAATATCGTCATAAAAAAAAGCGATTTTGATATTTATTTATTTTACGTTTTAATTTATAATCGTTATAAACGCAAAAATCGTTTTATAATTTATAAACTTTATTATTAACGCGAAAACGTTATAATAATCATAATTCTTTTATTATTCAAATTCTTAAATAATTCAATGTGTCTTATAACGAGTGATTTCTTTTTCGAAATCTCGTTTTATGATATAAATTCAACGATCTTTAAAGACACGAACCCTTAAAAACGTTTAAATAAAATATTAAATATTATTATTTATAAAAGACTTATACTCATTTCGCATATTAATTTTTTAATTCATATAAAACAAATTGTTAAAAATCGTTTATTTATAAATTATAAATTTGAAAATATTAAATTTATTAACATGATTCGCAAAAAGAATAAAAATAATGAAAACTTTTATCAAAAAATCAAACGATAAATCACGAAGATTCGAAATAATGAAATCTTTATAATTATTAAATATCTTTTAAATAATTTCATATTCGAAATGTTTTCGCACGATTTTTATTTTAATAAATTTCAAAAATATCGATAAAAAAAAACGACAATAAATTTAACGATTGATATAATAAATTTAATAAATATTATAAACACACGCATTACAATAATGATAAAATAAGATTTTTAAAAACGATTAACGATTAACGATGAAATATTCGTTAACGACAATCGATTTAATAATTTAATTTAAGTCATAAATTCAACGTTTAATAATATAATAATACGTTATTTATTTAATATCTTTTTTATAACGAATATTAATATAAAAAAACGTGAACGTTTATTTAAAAATTTATGAATTTTAATCTTTTTTTCGAAATTTATAAAATGTGAACGTTTTTCGATAAAATGTATATCATTAACGCGAATAATTTTTTTTTGATTAAATTATAAAGACGAAAAATGAATTCATTTTCATAATTTAGAAAAATACATTTTTCGCTTTTATTCACAATTTTTTGTTAAATACGCTTTAAAACGTAAATAATGAAATTTATAATTCGGAAAAAAAAAAAATTTTATAATAATAAAAGATTTCGAAAGATATAATAATGATTCGAATGTTAAAAAAACGCATTGTTAAATAATTAATTATAATCATTATTTCAAATCAAAAAAAATTGTTAAAATTAAAATTTAATAAAATTAAATGCATTTTATTTATTAAAGTTTAATTAAATCGCTCGACGATTTTATTCATTTCAAAATTATTTATAATAATGAATTTTTATTTAATATTCGTTTAAACGAAATATATAAAAAAAACTTTATTAATATATTCATTTTTATTATCGAGATAAATGCGATTAATTCGATCATTACGAAATTTCAAATAAATTTTAAAACGTAAAAGTATAATGAAGATTTTATTTTTATAATAAATATAAAAAATCTCAAAATAATAAATAAAATCATTTTTAAACATTATAAAATATTTATAATCGTTAAAATTAAAAAAAATTAAAAACTTAATAAAATCGTTATAAATAAATTCGTTTAATAAAATATCGAGCGCTATAAGCGAATTATGAGAGATAATCTTTTAACAATTCATTATATAACATTTATAAATATATTTTTCGATAATATTTTTGAAAAAATTTACATTTATAACGATATTAAAAAATTTATTAAGATTTTATTAATTTAAATGATTTATGCGAACATATTATAATTAATAAATCGAATTCGAAAAAACGTTATAAACGATTAAAACATTATTATTTTTTTAAAGATTCAAAAAAAAATCGCGATTTCGCGTATCGATTAATGTGATATTGTTTTGAATTAAAACACAATTTTTTTTATAAAAAGCGATTTTAATGTCGACATTTAAAAGCTTTTTAATTAATAAAAGATTAACGTTTATATCGAGCACGTATAAAATATTAAAAATCGTTAAAATAATGCGTTTATTATTAACATTATAATTAATATTAATGATATTATAAATAAAAGGTTAAATTTTAACATTTTTAATGCTTTTAATAAATCGAAATTGAATTTTGATATAAATAATGAATATCGAACGATTAATAAAAAAATAACGAATATAATCAAAATTTATCACGATTCGAATATCGAGATTCATAAATTTGACGAACGATAAATTTTTATTCAAATTAAGATTCGTTATTAAATTAATAAAGTTTTTATTTTCGTTTTGATTCGCTTAATTGATTACATTCAAAATATTAAAATCATTTGAAATGAAATTCGAATAATTTTGATTATTTAATTCGTTTAAAAATATTATATAAGTATAAAGATAATTATTCTTTTTTGAAATATACATTATATTAACGTTGAAATAATCATTTTTCTTTAAAGCGAAAACGTTAAATAACGCTTTTTCGATGCGTTTGCATTTGACATTTAAAATATTAATATTTATATAAATAATATCGATTTGCGCCTTCTTCTTCTTTTTTTATACATTTATAAACTTTTTAAATTTCAAATAAAAGAATTTAATTTAACATTTAATGAAAAGATATTTAAATTTACGATTAACGATTTTATAAAAAATACAAATTTCGCGATTAATAAAATCAAAATCATCGAAATCGTTTTTGATAAATTGTTTGTTTTTATTATTACGATAAATAAATATAATAATATTATTTTTTTTAATTGCGAATATACGATATTCTTTATTTATTACGTTATAAATAATTAAATCGAATTTAATTATATTCGAATTATAAAGCATATAAATTTGAATATAAATTGTTATAAAGATATTATAAATTTCGTCAAGTTTTATAAAAAAGAATTAAATGAAATAAGATTTCGATAATGATAATAAATCATTTAAATTAATAATTTCGACGTTGATTTTATAAAAGTTCTTTTCGTATTAACGAACGCTTTTTTCAAAATTGATATTAATGTTATATAATTAACGCATAAGCTCGATATAAAGTTTAAAACTTATAAATTTATAATAAATATCGATAACGTTCAACATAATTTAAAGATTTTCGTTATGTTTTTTGATGAATTAACGATCAACGTAATTAAAACGTTAACGAATAATCACGTAAACTTTAAATCTGATGATATTAATGAAAAATTAAAGATTATTTAACATTAATTAATCGTTAATATCTTTGCTTCATTTGATGTATTGTCGAAATTTAGGTTACGTGATAGATTATGTGATAAGCGCTTTGCGCTCATAATATAAATCGCACTTTCCTTTATAACACTCTTAAAGTAATATAATTAAATGTTTTATATCATATTTTCACAGATTATGAGCTCGAGTTTACCCGACGATTATTATAAATATGATTTATTTATTTATTATTATGATTATAATTGTTTTTAAACATTTTATGTTTATCGTAATGAGATAATTAATTATAAAAATCTTTATTTATCAACTTTTTTAAGATGAGCAATTCTCATTTATAAGATAATCTTTGAATTTAAATGATCATGATTCGAAATTCGAGGGTTGAGAGTTTTTTAATTCTCGGCGAATCGAAATTATTCGCTTTTAATCGAAGTCGTATACGATTTGCGATCGTGCAATTGAATCATGATAAGGTTTTTATAATATTGTTAATTTTTTTACGTGAAATACATTAAATAAAGAAAAATACGTTTTTGTTTTTATAACATTTTATTAAATTGATGGTTTACATTTTTAATAATGTATCGAATTAATAAAATAGATTGAATAATTAAATGTTAACGTTATTATCAATTTAATTATCGTTTAAAACAATTCAAAGTTGATTTTATATTATTTAAACGTTTAAAAATTTATTTGAAATTAAAAATAAAAAACTTTATGTGTTAAAATTAACATTTTAATTTCAAAAATTCTTTGAAAAAAGAAATTGAGACTTTATTATCGAATTTTTATTATTATTATCGATAACATTTTATTATCGTGATTATAAAATTTAATTAATTTTAATTTCACGATAATAATCATTAAAGCGAATATTTTAAATTCGAATTTTTGATTGAATAATATAAAAAGGGTGCGAATTTTTTAAAAAGATTTGCACGTTTATAATTGTACTCAATACAATCTTAATCGAATTTAATTTTTATTATCAAATTCAAAATCAAATTCTTTATATTATTAATATTATTTCATTATAATATTATTATTCAAATTTATTATTAATTTTCGTATAAACATTTTTCGTTATTATTGCAAAATCTTGAAACATAACGATAAGAATTAATTAATATCAATAAGAATTTAAATAATTTTAACGAAAATTGATAAAGCGTTTATTTCATTTTTTTCACATTATCGTTATATGATAATAATTTTAAAGTTAACGAGAAATCATTTAACGCTTTAAATGATATCAAAATTTTTGATTTACGCGTTAAAGATAAACGATTTTGTTTATCAATTTTTTTTGAAATGTTCGAATCGTTTTTTAAATCGTTATTAAATTCATTTGTTTCAATATTTTTTTAAAGCGATAATTTTTAAATCGATATTTTCGATTCGTTTTTAATCGTGATAAAAATCTCGTTTTCGTTATTTTCATTATTATTATTCATTTTTTATATTTTTTCATTTATTTTTTTCGATATCGATGATTGAATTTAACGTTTAAGATATTATTAAAAATATTTTTATAAATAATGAAGACAATTTTCTTTTGATTTTTATTATTATTTTGAAATTTATTATCGAATATATCAAATAAAGCGAAGATATTAACGATTAATTAATATCGAATTATTTTTTATTTTTTATTAATATTATTAAGTTTAAAGTTTGTGTAATTATTCGTTAACGTTTTGATTATATCAATCATTAATTCATTAAAAAACATAACGAAAATTTTTAAATTATGTTAAACGTCATCGATGTTTATTATAAACTTATAAGCTTTGAATTTTATATCGAATTTGTGTATAATTATATAACATCAATATTAATTTCGAAAAGAGCGTTCATTAATATGAAAAAGATTTTCGCAAAATTAACGTCGAAATCGTTGATTTAAACGATTTATTATTATTATCGAAATTTTATCTTATTCAATTTTTTCTTATAAAATTCGACGAAATTTACGATGTCTTTATAATAATTTATATTTAAATTCATATATTTTATAATTCGAATGCAATTAAATTCGATTTGATTATTTATAACGTAATAAACAAAAAACGTCGTATGTTTATAATCAAAAAGAATAATGTTATTATATTTATTTATCGTAATAATAAAGATAAATAATTCGTTAAAAGCGATTTCGACGATTTCGATTTTATTAATCGCGAAATTTATATTTTTTATAAGGCCGTTGATCGCAAATTCAAACATCTTTTTATTAAATATTAAATTAAATTCTTTTATTTAAAATTTGAAAAGTTTATAAATGAATAAAAAAAAAATAAAAAAAAAATCGATATCATTTATGTGAGCATTAATGTTTCAAATATCAAACGTAAACGTATTTAAAAAGCGTTATTTAACACCTTCGTTTTAAAAGAAAATAATTATTTTAATGTTAATATAACGTATATTTCAAAAAAAAACGATTATCTTTATATTCATATAATATTTTTAAACGAATTAAACGATATAAATTATTCGAATTTTATTTCGAATGATTTTAACATTTTAAATGCAATCAATCAAATAAATTTGAATAAAAATAAAAATCTTATTAATTTGATAACGAACCCGAATTTGAATAAAAGTTTATTATTCGTCAAATTTATGAATCTCGATGTTCGAATTATGATAAATTTTAATTGCATTCGTTATTTCTTTATCGATCGTTCAATATTCATCATTTATATTAAAATTTAATTTCGATTTATTAAAAACATTAAAGACGTCAAAGTTTAATTTTTTGTTTACGATATTATTAATTTTGATTGCAATGTTAATAATAAACGCATTATTTTAACGATTTTTAATGTTTTGTATATGCTCGATATAAACGTCAATTTTTTATTAATTAAAAAGCTTTTAAATGTTGATATTGAAATCGTCTTTTATAAAAAAAGTTGTGTTTTAATTTAAGATAATATTATATTAATCGATATGTGAAATCGCGATTTATTTTTTTTGAATTTATAAAAAAACAATAATGCTTTAATCGTTTATAACGTTTTTTCAAATTCGATTTATTAATTATAATATGTTCGCATAAATCATTTGAATTATTAAAATTTCAATAAACCTTTTAATATCGTTATAAATATTAATTTTTTTAAAAACATTATCGAGAAATACATTCATGAATGTTATATAATGAATTATTAAAAAGCGATTTTTTATAATAATCTCACAGCGCTTGATATTTTATTAAACGAATTTATTTATAACGATTTTATTAAATCTTTAATTTTCATTAATTTTAACGATTATAAATATTTTATAACGTTTAAAAATGATTTTATTTATTATTTTAAGATTTATTATATTCGTTATAAAAGTGAAATCTTCGTTATATTTTTACGTTTTAAGATTTATTTAAAATTTCGCGATTATTAAATTAATTATATTTATCTCGATAATGAAAACGAATATATTAATAAAATCTTTTTTAAATGTTTTATTCAATCGAGCATTAAATAAAAATTCATTATTATAAATAATTTTAAAATAAATGAAATCGTCGAACGATTTAATTAAATTTTAATAAATAATATTTATTTAATTTTATTAAATTTCAATTTTAATAAAAAATTTTGATTTAAAATAATGATTATAATCAATTATTTAACAATACGTTTTTTTAATATCAAGATCATTATTATATTTTTCGAAGTTTTTTATTATCGCAAATTTATTCTTTTTTATTTACATATTATTAATTTCATTATTTACGCTCTAAAACGTATTTAAAAAAAAATTATAAATAAAAATAAAAAATGTATTCTTTTAAATTACGAAAACGAATTCATTTTTCATTTTTATAATTTAATCAAAAAGAAGATTATTCGCGTTAACGATATACATTTCGTCGAAAAACGTTTATATTTTATAAATCTCGAAAAGAAAATTGAAACTTATGAACCTTTAAATAAATATTAACGTTTTTTTATATTAACATTTATTATGAAAAAGACATTGAATGAATAACGTATCATTATATTATTAAAAGTTAAATTTATAATTTCGATTAAATTGTCAAATCGATTATTATTAACGAATATTTCATCGTTAATCATTAATCGCTTTTAAAGATTTTATTTTATCATCATTATAATGCGTGTGTTTATAACATTTATTAAATTTGTTGTATTAATTATTAGATTTATCGCCGTTTTTTTTTCGTTAATGTTTTTAAAATTCATTAAAATGAAAATTGTGCGAGAACATCTTAAATATAAGATTATTTAAAAAATAATTAATAATTATAAAGATTTTATTATTTCGAATTTTCGTGATTTATTATTTAATTTTTTGATGAAAGTTTTCGTTGTTTTTATTCTTTTTATGAATTATATTAATAAATTTGACATTTTCGAATTTATAATTTATAAATAAACGATTTTTAATAATTTAATTCATAAAAATTGAAAAATTAATATGCGAAATAAATATAAATTTTTTATAAATAATAATATTTAATATCTTATTCAAACGTCTTTAAAGGTTTATATTTTTAAAAATTGTTGAATTTATATTGTAAAGTAAGATTTTGAAAAAGAAATCACACGTTATAAAATATATTGAATTGTTTAAGAATTCGAATAATAAAAAAGTCGTGATTATTATAATATTTTTATGTTAATATTAAAGCTTATAAATTATAAAATGATTTATGCGCTTATAACGATTATAAATTAAAATATAAAATAAATAAACGTTAAAATCGTTTTTTTTATAATGATGTTTAAAAAGATATTTATGTGTAATAATTTAAAGGTTTTGATAAAAATAATATTAAGGTTTACAAATTAAATAAGGTTTTTTATAATTTAAAACACTTTTTTAAAATTTAATATTAACATTTTTCGATTTATATAAAAAAATTCGATTTTAATTTTATCGAATTAAATGATAATGTGTTTATGAATCTCAAAAAAAAATCATTATAACGTTTTATGTTGATAATGTTTTGATTATAAATCACAATAAAGTCGTTATCAAACGAATTAAAAATGCGTTAAATATCAAATTTCACATATCAGATTTGAAATTATATGTTTTTTATTTAAACATAATTATCAAAAGAGATCGTTATAATAACATTATTCGTTTAAAATAAAAAACGTACATTATACGTTTTCTCAATCATTTCAAATGTTAAAATCTCACTTTTATTAATACATTATTCGAAATTAATCGTAAATTAACGTTTATTAAAAAAGATTATATGATCTTTAAAAAGCTTCGTGAGAAGTATTAATTCGTTATGAATTCTTTTATATACGTTATATTAAAAATTCATTTCGATATCGTTTATGTTATTTTTTTAATTAATCGATATTTAATTAATTTTATTTCAGCGCATTGAAATGCGATTATTCGAATTTTTCGATATCTTAAAAACATAATGCATTATAAATTCGTATATAAAGACTTTTTAAAGGATTTATTCGATTATATTGATTTTAATTGAATTAAAAATTTAATTTGAAGGTTTACTTTCGATTATTTATTTAATTTGAATAATAACGTTATTAATTAATTAAATAAACGTTAAATTATTATAA
>WOGZ01000097.1:0-36457 GCA_009733775.1 Alectoria sarmentosa
ATCCTCGTGTATTTAGCTGGTCCATGCCCGCCTGCATGGTTTCCTTCTTCATGTTCTTCATGGTAGTCATAATCATCATTCATGAGCCCTAGCCCTACTGTCGGCTATTAGTTATCCCGCTGCGTAGCCTGTTCCCAACAACATAAATCGTCATAACGCGTACTTGAGGGAGCTGGGAAGGACTGCTTTTCAACAATCAGTTTGAATTTCTCGACTACATTCTAGATGAACGGAACCCTCCTATGATCTTGTGAAGATATAATACCACAACGCGCGCAATGGCCCATTGAGCATTGACTGACTAGGACATGGCTGGATTGAATTTATGACCTGCGAGTTCACGACTTGGTCGTATCTGTCATTTCTCCGGGCAAAGTACTCAATTATATGTCAAAAGATTGGATCCTTATCCAGTCATACCTTTCTAGACCCCATTTTTTGTTTTAGTTGTAAAGCTGTTCGTGCTATTCTGAACGGCATCAAGCTGCTCATCCACAGGAGGTGTGAGATGATGTCCCCATCTCACTCAACATAGCCTTTACCCAATCAATTGGCCAACAGCCCTTTCCCAAGTCCCGAGCCAAGGCTTGGGCAGAAAAGTGTAAAAACAGACTGATGCAGGGTAGTATATATCGATTCGAGCTGTAAAGATCCAGCGCAAGAGAAGTGTCTGAGCAGCGCTATTGCAGCTAAATTTTTGAAGTTCAAAATGCCACGATTGAGAAGGGGAGATTTGTGCAGACTTTGCATGAAGGTGGTGGAAAGCTAAGTAGGGACTATTTTGTTATAGAAAACGGACTTGAGGCTGTGTGATATTTCGGCTGCGTTTGCCCTTCATATCATCGGCTTGGCAAGCGGCTCGCTTCGAGCTCGCGAGAACCTACTTTAAGGGCGGCAGGGGGGTTCTAGTTAGCCTGTGGATAGGGTCTTGGGATCATTTTCTGTAGCAAATCTCGTAGTGTATTTTGACTCCCAGCAGAGTAATGCTTCGTTTACTTCTGAGAAAGATCGTTGTTGAAAAATGTATCAACAGTATTTTCAAATTTCAACAGATGTTCAGTTCAAAAGATCGTGAAAATACGATTATGACTAAGCCGTATTTTATAAATACAGGGTCCGCGCATACCCTCCACCCCCTCCCTACTACCCATCCCACCACGCCCCATATTAAACCCGTATATCATCGCCCCCGGGGGAACTTTGGTTAAATCGTCTGAATCCGAAGTCTAAAATACAATGGTGTGGATGTAACTTACCGTATTGAGATCCCGAATCGAAGACTTGACGCTCGTACATTTAAAAATGCTCTCACGAGATTCGTTTCCTCAACAGACTGTCAAGATTTTCGTTTCACAAGACTTCCACTAGCGTTGGAATCTTACAAGATTTGTCATATACGAGTATCATTACATCCTTGATACGAATTCACATTTTTCTCTTAAAACATCGTTACTGCAGAAGATATGCATAAAACATGAATCGTAAGAGCATTGTCCGCGCGACAAGCCTGTTGATAAGATGGGCTACAAAATAACGCTTCTGATAGGCTACAGGCATGATGGCGAAAAACCCCCTGCCGACCTTAATGTACCTTACTTTTGCTTTAGTATTGCCGTAGTCTAGCCTAGAAGCCGGCGGCGTCAAGGCGCTTGATGTTGAGTTCTAATTTAATCGTAGCAGAATAATTCGTCGCGAGCTCCTTACTTACTTAGGTACTTTACTTTACTTTAAAGCATCATCAGCACATGATCATGTTGCTTCCATAGTAGCTCACTTCTTACTTTGTACTGATACAACTCGCGACTGCTCTTTCTCCTTCATAATCTTCCATTGGCAATCTACAAACCTGCGCATCCATCCTCTCCTCCTCCACGCCTACTTTTCTGTTCCCCTCCGTCGCACCTCAAAGATAAGACTCTGTCTCTCTCTCGCACCAGCTCCAGAACTCGTCCGCTTTCCCCGAACCTCCCTCTGCCCGTGGCCTTAGTCCCTTTTCGATGTGGTCGGGGATATCTCCAAAGCGGCCCCAAGGGATGATAAAGCCGCCATTGTGCTTGGCTGTGATTTTGGGTGAGAGGGCCGCGAAGAGTTCGCTGTAGGCGCCGAAGAGGGGAGGTTTGAAGAGGATGCCCTGAAGAGAAGATGAGTCAATAGGATGGACATGGTACAAAGCGGATGATTCTGAGACATGGTAGGTGATTGGCACAATATGGGTGGGAGAAGACATACCATGATGATGCTTTGCATCTTTGGACTATGGCGCTGCAGCTCGGTCTTCATTAGACCTGGGTTCACGCTCTGTCTCGAGGTTAGCAATCGCGTCCTTCCACGAGGTCAGAGAGGGGAGAAGGTCAACCAACCATGCTGATGACACCGTCGCCGCCCAATCGCTTCGCAGCCTCTGACGCAAGAAACACGTTACCGACTTTTGTCTGCATGTAATTCTGCATCGCGTTCCTCAGGATCTTGGGACTACCGCTCTTCTCATCGAATTGAATGCCACCAGGTGGTACCGAAGCTGTTATCATTGAGGACAGCCATACGATTCGCACGCGGTCGGGAGTTGACTCTGCGTGCGCGGTGCGGGTCAAGATTGGCTCCAGGAGATGGTTCAAGATGAAAGGGCCCATGCAGTTGGTCGCCATCTCGAGATCGTGGCCCTGAATGGCGTCAACATTCAACGCTCGAATTCGCCAGAACGAACTGTGAGGGCGCCCACCAGCTTGCTCTTGCTGCCAGCCGGCGGGGTCATCAAGCCGGCATTGTGAACCAAGACATCTAAGCGATTCTCCTCCCGGAGAAATTCGTTAACCGCATTCTTGATAGTGGGGAAGTCGGCCAAGTCGAGGATCAGAGGAGCCAGATCGCCTTTGCTAGAACGCACACTGGCTTTAATGCTCTTGATGGCGCGGTCGACTTTCTCCGATGAGCGGGCGGCGATGTACACGGTGCCGCCTTGACCATAGAGCAGCTTGGCGAGCTCATATCCCACCCCTGATGCTGCACCAGTGACGATGAAGACCTGCGAGACCGGTTAACGCCATTCTAGCTTGGACGCAAGGACCAACTCTTACCTTGCCCTTGAGGCTGCCGACGTTCTTCTCTGTGAAGGTTGGCGTTGGGGGAAATGCCTGGCTGAAGGTCGAAGGCATGATGTCTTTGATTTTCCTAGCGAGTGGTAATGAATTATTAGTGAAGCACACGGGAGTATGTCGCAGCAGGAATTTTGGTTGAGGATCCGCTCAATGGAATATGCTTGTGTATTTGTCAGAATTATTAATGATTATAGTCTGCATCCAGGCAGTGAAAAGAAAAGGTGAAGTGATGTCTTTGCAACCCGAGTTGGTGCCGTGGGGCAATCAAAAGTAGGGCAGTGCGGCCTCAGAAAACGTGCAAGAGCGCCTCCTTGCATGCTCTTGCATAAATAAACAGGGATAGATGCGTGACCCCAATAGGCTGGGCTGATTTGTTTCACTCCATTTTCTGACCTCTCTTTCACCCCATTTTCTGACCACTTTTTCTCGCCATTTTCTGACCAACTCTTTGACCATTTTCCGACCACTCTTTCTGACCAATCCCTGACCATTTCTGACCTACTATTTCCCCGAAACCTTTCCGACTCTTTTTGCTTTGACCATTTTCTGACCATTTTCTGCCGGTCAGAAATTGGTATTCTGATGCGACGCGGCTTTACCCGCTTTACAGGAGGGACCCGAGTACTACCTCACTCTACTTGCCGAGTATTCTCTCTTATCAGGACCATGCTCAAATCAGTCTAGAAAGGTTCATTGGACGTGATCCATCTATTCTCCGAAATCCTAGGGTTGTGTCATTTACCATTCACCAGAAAGACCACTGTACGCCATTCTGTACGACCAAACTGTACTTGACCGATCGATATTCATCGATACAAGTGGAGTTGACGCTACAGTCGTCATGAACAGTCCGTCCAGCCGGCCGAATTCGCCAGACCTTGAACATGAAAGCAGTAAAACCCATGATATGGCTACCGCTGAAGAGGAAGCGAAGGCGTTTGATTCCCCAGACGAGCATCTACACGGAGAGTACCCCTCCGGTCTCAAACTTACCACAATCATTGTCGGCCTTTGTCTGGCCGTGTTCCTCGTGGCTCTCGACAACACCATCATAGCAACCTGCATACCCAGAATCACCGACGCCTTCCATGCCCTGGATGATGTCGGCTGGTATGGCTCAGCCTACCTCCTTACAACCTGCTCGTTTCAATTACTCTTTGGGAAACTCTATACCCATCTTAACATTAAATATGTATTCTTGCTCGCTATCACGGTTTTCGAAATCGGTTCTCTCGTCTGCGGCGTGGCACCAAATTCGATCGCACTCATTGTGGGCCGAGCAATTGCTGGTCTGGGGGCTGCGGGCATCTTCTCGGGTTCCCTTATCATCATTGCTCACAGTGTGTCGCTAGAGAAGCGTCCAGTCTACAGCAGCGTTGTCGTGGGCATGTACGGAATTGCGTCGGTAGCGGGACCACTCATGGGGGGTGCTTTGACCGACAACGTTTCCTGGCGGTGGTGCTTCTACATAAATTTGCCTATCGGCGCCGTGACCATATTAGTCATCGCCCTTTTCCTGAAAGCCCCACCTCTTCAGCGGAGAGAGTCCTCCGGCGCTATGGAAAAGTTTCTACAATTTGATCCGCTCGGCACAGTCGTCTTTATTGTCGCTATCGTATGTTTGCTGCTAGCATTACAGTGGGGTGGATCAAAGTATCCCTGGTCCGACGGCAGGATCATCGCATTGTTCGTCGTCTTTGGTGTCTTGATCATATCCTTTGTCGGTATCCAAGTTTGGAAAGGCGAAGATGCCACAGTGCCCCCTCGGATCTTTATGCAACGCAGCATCCTAGCCGGCACGTGGTTTGGAATCTGCTTGGGCGGCGCGTTCTTTCTCTTCATATACTACATCCCCATATGGTTTCAGGCCGTCAGAGGAACCTCTGCCACTGGCTCGGGAATCAGATGTCTGCCTCTCATCCTGAGCCAGATGCTTGGCGTTGGCGTTTCCGGTGGGCTCACCACTCGATTTGGCTACTACACTCCATTCATGTTCGTGTCTACTGTTCTGATGGCCATAGGATCCGGTCTGCTCACCACCCTCAAACTCGATTCCAACACAGGGACATGGGTGGGCTACCAGCTCATCTTCGGTCTTGGCTCAGGTGCTGGCTTCCAGCAGCCCGTCCTGGCCGCCCAAACAGTCCTCGAGCTCCGAGATGTCCCAGTCGGCGTTGCCATCAACATGTTTCTGCAGCTTTTTGGCGGGACCCTCTTCGTGTCGGTGGCTCAAAATGTCATGACTACAAGCCTGATCTCGAATGTGGCCGCAAATCTCCCTCAGTTGAACCCTCAACAAGTCATCCAAACGGGAGCTACGGAGTTGAAGGGACTGGTCAACACGACTGCAGAGGTGAGAACACTTTTAGAAGATTATGACGGAGCCTTGACCCATACTTTTACGGTTGCGCTTGCCTTGTCCTGTCTTACAATCCTCGGTGCTGCTGTTATGGAATGGAAGTCTGTCAAGGCGAAGAAGTTGGAGGTCGCTGCGGCCTGAGTTTGGCTGCATGGATGCTTCTTTCGTTCGTCAGATTGGGGGGACTGTTGGGGCATACTCTCAAGATACTCTAGTATAGGACGCAAAGACGCGCGTCTACGACAGACATGAAATATTATGTTACTTGCTTGGATTGGCACCTTGGAGCTCTCAGTCGTTATTTTCTACGTAGCTTAGGTCAGGACTGATCTCGACCGTCATATTGCTGCAGTAATATCGGGCAATTCTCAGTCCAAGGTCAAGGCAAAGGCAAAAGCAGTAGTCCTCTGTTTCGGCGGTCAGGTTCATAATGCTATTGGCCTGAGCAAGGAAATGTACGATGCTTCGATTCTTCTACGCTTGCACCTTGACAATTGCGACGCTACGCTTCGCTCTATGGGCTTAAATGGACTCTATCCTGAGATCTTTCAAACGAGTCCCGTTGAGGACATTGTCAACTTTCATTGTCATCTCTTCTCACTGCAGTATTCATGTGCGAAGTCTTGGATGGAATCTGGACTACAGGTCGACGCAGTTGTTGGTCATAGTTTTGGCCAATTGACTGCTCTTTGTGTTTCCGGCATTCTCACTTTAGGAGATACTCTGAAGCTGGTGTCTGGCCGAGCTTCTTTGGTGCAGCATCATTGGGGCCCGGAGCGTGGCTCAATGATCTCGATTGAGGCGGATTTGAATACGGTGCTAAATTACGTATCTTCAGTCAACACATCTGACGCCGCTCAGAATGTCGAAATCGCCTGTTACAATGGACCAACAAGTCATGTCCTTGTAGGAATCCGATCTGCTATTGACAGCCTCGAGAACGAACTCGCCAAAGATTCCATCCGTCATAAAAGGCTCAACGTTACTCATGGGTTCCATTCTGTCTTTACCGAGCCTTGTCTCTTTAGACTGGATAGCTTAGCAGAAGGTCTCATATACAACAAGCCTACAGTAGCATTGCAGACGTGTACAAAAAATAGAAGCTGCGAGGAAATAGGTCCTCGACAGATAACAGGTCATACCCGTATGCCAGTGTACTTTGGACGCGCGATCGAGAGACTTGCGCAGTCACTCGGTCCATCGACAGGGCTAGAAGCTGGGTCCAATTCATCAGTAACGTCCATGGCCCGTCGAGCTTTGAGTCCGTCTACCGCTTCCTTACATACCTTTCAACCCGTTCAACTGAGCGGTGCTGATGCTATTGGAACTCTTGCTGATGCTACTGTCAATCTTTGGAAATGTGGTCATAAGGTTCAGTTCTGGCCATACCATCGCTCCCAGAAACAGGAGTACTGTGCGATCAAGTTACCTCCTTACCAATTCGAGAAGTCGCGGCACTGGCTATCATGGGTAGACACTGCCCAGGTCCCTACCCCAGTGCAACTCAGCAAACCTTTGGTCGAAAAGACTCACGTTCTGCTTTCTTTGACCAGATTCCGAGATCGAGATCAGCGTGATGCGGAATTTTCTGTGGATCCGTACAGTAAAGACTATGAGTTCTACGTGCAAGGCCACGCGGTACTTGGCGAGCCTCTATGCCCCGCACCTCTATATGTAGAGCTTGTTTCTCGAGCCGCTTTGATCCTGATGACAGAATCAGGCTTCTCTGACTACCTTCCTTGCGTCGAAGACCTGGAGATAAATGCGCCCCTTGGCATGAACACGGATCGGGCTATTACTATTGACCTCAAGAGGGCCAATGGAAAAACACCTGCGTGGACATTTGAAATGGCAAGCAAGTCACAAGGTGATGCCAAAGGCAGTATCTCTACACATGCCACGGGTAGAGTCACTCTTCACCTTGAAACTCCAAGGTTGCTCACAGACTTCTCGCGTTACGAAAGGCTCATGGGATTTCAAAAGTTTGATGATCTCAAAAACGATCCTGGATCAGACATCGTGCAAGGATCCACGGTCTACAATGCATTTTCCAGGGTCGTTGAATATGCTGATCATTACAAAGGCGTCAGAAGCGTCTATGGAAGAGGCCAACAGGTAGCAGGCATTGTCGTCCTTCCTGATTGTGGCCCAAGTGCTTTGAAGAACTCCGCCACAAAGCCGCTGGCCATCGACAATTTCGTTCAGGTGGCTGGTCTACATGTCAATTGCCTTAATCAATGTAAGGACACTGAGGTCTTTGTCTGCACAAAACTCGAATGCATTCAACCGAGTCTCAAGTTTAGAGACTCCGATTCTTGGCTCGTCTACTCGAGTTTCACTAGTATAGAAGAAAGGGAGATTGTCAATGATATTTATGTCTTTGACAAGAAGTCTAGTTGCCTGGTCATGATGGTGCTGGGTGCACATTTCATGAAAGTGCTTGTCAATTCCTTGACCAAGGTGCTATCTAAGGCCAACACAGCTCGATCTCGTATAGGAAACGGTACCGTTGACGTCCCAGTAAATTCGAAACCAACCATTCCCATTCATCCTCATTCAAACAAAGCCCCTGTCCTCCTGACAGACGCCTCCAAAGTTGACGCCAACGTAAACCCCAGATCTCAAGACGATGGCTCATTATCAATCGACACCGATATTCGGACGCTCTTACATCGAGTCACCGATGTCCCCATGGAAGACTTTCAGGAGGAATCAACCTTAGAGGAGCTCGGCATCGACTCCTTGATGATTACCGAGGTCATGAGCGAGATCTGTAAATTCTTCGAACTCGAGATCTCAGCTGCGGATTTCGCGAATTTACTGGACATCAAGTCATTACGAAACTATCTCCTCGCCAGAGGGTGTAGCGGTCAAGGAAAAGGGTTGACATCGGACTCCCTCTCCGAGAGTGGTGAAGATTCTTTCAGCGTAAAATCCGCCATAACTGCTGCCACTTCTACCGAAGATGTGGCAAGTCTGGGAAATGATGTCGAGTATGGCCTCGCTAAGCTTATTGTGGGTCATCTAGAGACAACCACGTCCATGACGCGAGAGACGAATCTTGCCAATGAAGGTTTAGATTCGCTGCTTAGTATAAAGCTGGCCAGTGACATCAAGAAAAAGTTCGGAGCTACCATAGATATGGGTCTACTTGACGGCGAATCAACATTTGGTGACTTGTCGGACATGGTATCTTCACAAATTCAGCCGTCCATGAATCTTGTAAAGGTCAAGATTGCATCGACTATTCCTGCGTTGACAGATCTCTCCGCAACCATTTCACTGGCTCCATTAGACAAGAGACGCGCTTCCCTA
Source organism: Alectoria sarmentosa (assembly GCA_009733775.1). NCBI lineage: Eukaryota > Fungi > Ascomycota > Lecanoromycetes > Lecanorales > Parmeliaceae > Alectoria > Alectoria sarmentosa. Next base: position 8,770 of record WOGZ01000097.1, read on the forward strand.
AATCATGCCCAGCAAGCTTTCGAGGACATTAGATTTGATTATGATGTTTTCACGAAACAGACGGGATTTGCTGACTTTTGGAAAAGGGTGTACCCTGCACAGGCACGCCTTGTCCTTGCCTACACCGTGGAGGCATTTGCAGCGCTTGGGTGCCGCCTCGCTTCACTGAATGCTGGCCAGAGATTGCCGCTGGTCCAATTCTTACCCAAGTATAAACTCCTCATGGATCAATTGCATGAGATTTTGAAAGACTCGTCGCTGGTGAAGTCCGATGGTGTCACCTTGATTCGATCCAAGACACCAGTCGATCACACGCCCTCTGGAACCATACTTCAGCAACTGCTCGAAGAGTTCCCTCATCATGCCTCTGAACATAAATTACTCAGTATCACGGGCTCCAAATTAGCCGAATGTCTCGCAGGTGCTACTGATCCCCTTCAACTTCTGTTCCGAAGTAGAGAGAACAAACAGCTACTCGAAGATGTCTACACAAGTGGACCAATGTATGAAGCGATCACCAAGATGTTGGCCAGCTTCCTGCAGAGAGCTTATGCCACCAACGGTGAAGAGGGTACCTTTCACATTTTGGAGCTTGGAGGCGGTACCGGTGGTACATCTAAATACATCGTCGACTTCCTTGTGAGGCAGGGAATTTCCTTCACCTACACGTTCACCGATCTTTCTGGCTCTCTGGTCACAGCTGCGAAAAGGAAGTTTGCCGGCCGAGCCTTCATGGATTTCATGATCCTTGACATTGAGAAAACACCTCCAGAAAAATTCCTCAATAAATTTCACACAATACTCTCGACCAACTGCATCCATGCCACCCGGAATTTGCAAGCTTCGATGACAAATATCCGCCAGATGCTCCAGCCCGATGGGTTTGTCTCTTTAGTGGAATTCACCAGAAATCTGTTCTGGTTTGATCTTGTCTTTGGTCTTCTAGAAGGCTGGTGGCTCTACTAGGACGGTCGAAAACACGTCTTGGCAAGCGAGAACTTTTGGGACCGCAGCATACGAGCTGCCGGCTTCAAACACGTTACTTGGACCGATGGTAGCTCTGAGGAAGCCCGAACTCTCCGCATCATAACTGGATTTCCAGCCGAGCCCGCAAGCGAGTTGTCTAAGCCCAAAAAGCCGTCACCTGGTGGGCTGATAAGTCACACCCCTCCCCGAAACTACCCGGGTCGCGCACCTATGGGGTGCGCTCCGGGGAGGGGAATTGTATAGCCCTGTTTCATAAATGTATATCATGTCAGCAACTTAGACCCTGCATCGCAGAACACAGCAAGTTTAACCTAATTAAAAATAAATACCTCACATGCTTACTTGTTGAAACAGTCAGGCCCGGTTCGATGAGACTCTTCATCTTACACTTTTACATCATCAGACAACTAACCTCCGTGGCGTTCCTCGCTAAGTAGGAAAGACGAAGCGTAGCACGGACAAGTGTACAGCACTAAAACAGCGATTAAGGTGTTGCATATTACTACTATACCCTTTTTCTGGGATGGCCTTGTTGCTGCTGGATGTGCGTTCCGTCACGTGTCATAAATCAAACCATCAGAATCAAAGGCTCGGGCCATTAGCAGTGGGCTTCGGTAGCTCCGACGTCTTTTCCTACTTGCCAAAGCGAGAATCCAGGACGATCGAATGAGATGGCTAATCCTTATTGAGGAAACTTTGGAGCGGAGTGGGGCAAAGCCATGCAGGAGCCGAGCAACTTGAGGACAGAGATCAATTTGCACAAGGCAGCCCCCACATATGATTCAAAGCCCACGTTGTGATGGGTATTGCCTACACATTCTCGCTCAGTTTGCTGTATAGCACTGGTGCGACTTCAGACGAATTGGTTGCTGCAAGCCCTGCAACCCTCTCGATGGATTGTCCCTCTTGCGTAAATGCTCCACAGACTCAGCTTTGGAGGGGTGTTGTGTTGTGACCCTCCTACTCCGTCATCCTTCATGCATACATGGGGCACAGACTGTATGACAAAGGGGCGCAGTCAAGAAGACTTGTTTGTTAGTGAACAGGTATTCCTGCAATGCTCATCTTCGTGACGTGATAGACTCTGAAGGCAGGCTCTTTTATGCTTTGCCATTGCCGTCGAAATTACTACGTTCTATCTTCAAGTCTTTCTTCAGTCTGTGCAAACAACATGGAACGCGTTCCAAGACAAGACGAAGGTAATTTGAGTCCCTTAATGCTCGCGCTAAGCTGGACTCTCGCTGCCATCGCAATAATTATCGTAATCTTTCGAGTACTGACTCGCTTCATGAGGAAACATGACATACGGATAAACGATCATTTCATGATTCTGTCCTTAATAAGCCAATGTCAGTTTCTCTCAGATCTCAAGACAGTGCTAATCGCTTCCCAAGGTCTGTGGAATGATCGACATGACTCTCATTAACATTGCAGTTTCCTGGGGGTTTGAAAGACACCTGACGTCTCTTGACCCGACCCAAAGTATTCAAACACTCAAGTACGACTACATCCAACAACCCTTCCACATGATGGGCTCCTGTTTTGAACGTATGTCCTTCGCATTGTTCTTGGTCGAGATTGTTCAAAAGCTCATCACGCGGAGAAGATTCCTTTATTCGCTTACAATATATGGCCCTTCAATTCGTCGTCAACGAAACTACCGTTATAATCATTACGATACAATGCAGACCAATTCAAACTCTCTGAAATCATAAAGTTGAAGGTGGTTGCTGGAACCCTCGAGTTCAAGAGTATTTCTCCCATTTTCAAGGGTGTAAGTCTGTCGTTCTATGGAGATGTTTTCTTACTAACTCAATCAGCTATCAACGTAATTACAGATTTTGCCCTGGCCGTGTTCCCGGCCACGTTGATATGGCAGCTTAACATGAACCTCCGAAAAAGGATTGGCTTGATCTTCGTGATGGGCCTCGGTATCTTGTTAGCATCTGCTCAGCTCTCCTTCTTCGAAAGTAAAAGCTTACAAGCTGCAGTTCTATGGTCGCTACAACTATCAAAGTGGTACAAATAAAATCTCTGGCAGCAATATCCGATTACACATGTGAGTTTCATAGATCTGTTCTTCTTTCTCTTATCAGTCACTGATATAATTCAACAGATACTACAGCAAGGTTGATAATTTGGACAAGGTGAGTCTCTAGACCTTTGAGGCTTTAGATTAGCAACTAACGCGTTCTTCAGCGTAGAGCAGTATGTCATCATGATTGCCGCGTCGATTCCAATCATACTACCGACACTCAGTTGGATTCGCGAAAAGCTGTCAGGCTACAGATACGTCCTTGCGTCATGAACAGCGCTTAATAAGAAGACGGAGACGGCCGAGAATGAATGTGGCTCCCAACCAGGACAACGCTCAAGAAAGAACCCTGATGCACAGAGCGACGAGCACATTCTCCTGACATACGCTCTCCGCACCGGGAAGGATTTGAAAGCAGTGACGAGCCGTGACACGGCATAAACAACACATCAACAAGAACACAATCGTTGTATCTAGAACGAGACTTGATTGAGAATTCACTAGAGGCCAAGAGACGATTGACTTGTAAGGGTACAATGACAGGCTGACATTTCCAATGTATCGGCGTTGCACCAGGATCATGCGCTATCATGTCAAGTTGAGATTTTAGGTCGACATAACAGGTAGGTGGTCTTCACAATCGAAGCTCCCGTACCCTGATAAGATTTCAGCTCAAGAACAGGTAGGTCTCACAGTTGAATAGTTTGGGCAACATTGCACAATTCTCTACTGTCCCAAAAATGCACCCGCTCGATGCATGCGGTCGTCCTGGACAAGGGATTATGATTTGGTAATTTGTCAAAAGGAGGGGTATGATTCAATAGTTTGCCATTTTGATGTAGAGTGTAGAGTATGTCAGGCATGATTGTGGTAGCCATGAGTGTGGTAGCCATGAGTGTGGTAGCCATGGGTATGGTCGCATGGGTATGATAGTCATGGTCAGTCATGGGTGTGGTCGCATGAGTATAATAATCATGATCAGGCATGAATGTGATAATCATAAATGTGATCGCATAATAATCGTTTTAAAAGATCAATCATTCGAAATCCTTTTTGAATGCGATCGAAGGAATTCTTTTATTTTTATAATCGCACGATTTACATCGCGAATCTTTTTTTTTAGAATTTTATGTTCGTATTTATTCTTTAAAGTTTCGAGATGAGTATTGAGATTCAGATATCGAATAGATATAACGACCCACAGGGCTGTCTAAGGGACCACCCTGGGGGTTGCCTGAACAATGCGCTTTGGATTATGTCGTCGGAACTGTCCCTGAAAGTACCTCAATGTGGACTTGTACCTCCCTATCGAACCTTATCGGGCCCAAAAAAATCTAGGTGCACACGCCAAAATGGCAAACTATCAAATTATACCCCTACAATTGATAAATTATTGAATCATACCCCTGGTTTTTGATGATGGGGTATGAATTTGTAGTTTGGGGTATGAAAAAGTAATAAAAGCATGGTCTGGGGTATGAAGTAGTCATTTGCCCTCCGCTCTACTGGTGCTATTTCCTGATTGTATCCTGTCGATTGTTTGTTATTGCCTCTCCCTGAACCTCAGTGACGGAATTGATGCAACTGAAGAATCCACCTATCTGGCGGCAGATCAGACACACTTCGAAACGCGATCTGCACACGTTATGATCATTTCACAAGCTAGTCACTAAAGACCCTGGCGCAAAAGCCGGCTGGGATCCAGTGCGCTCACGTGACTAGACTCGCTTAGTGTAGCACCAGTAGCATATTCCTAGGTCGCCGAGACCTCTTCTACCGACAATATCACCTCCGGTGGGTCCATTTATGAGACTACGACAATATCCGCATCGTGCGGACTGACTTCAAAGCTCTTAAAGAATACTAATCGAAAGTCTCGGTCAAACTATTGGGCGTTACGGTACCTGGTCGGTCTCAAGGGGTTGCAGTATGACTAACAGTCCAGATACTGCCGAAGAGAGAGCGGCAGCTAACATGAAGGAAATTGCAGTGGAACTGGTTTATTTGGAAAGACGCGATTTGCACCAAAGAGAGAAACCCTACAAACTTCAGTACGATCCAGGGAATGAGATTCCACGCTCAAATTGCATACACAAGATACATGATTCCATCATCATCCGAGATTTGCTTTTTTGCAGAGAGTCTGTTTCCTTCGATTTGAACGGGTTTACGGTCCTAGACATGAAATCTGAACTGAAGCCAGGCGAGTTTTATGACGAAGTTTGCGTCAAAGATGTGTACTACTCGAAACTCAAGCATCTTCGTCGCCAATTCTTTGGTGCCACGCGGGTAGAGATTCTAGAGCATTTGCTAAGCCATCTGAAACATCTCATACTGATGTTCGCATTCAGGGCTCACGGCTCACAGATTCGAAAACGTCATCCTGAGTTCCCGGTCTCGACGGGCGAAGACTACGAGTTCCTGCAACCAACTATGGTCGTGCATACAGGTGAGCTTGCCCTCTGAAGCCAGTACACCGCTCAAATTAGGATAGATTTCACCGAAGGGTCAGCTCTGGAAACCAGCAGGGACGTTCTAAAAGTCGACAATGATGCTTATTCTCGCATCCAGTGCGTCAAGTATGAATTGAGCACGGGGAACATCTGAGACTCTTGCTAAATTAGCAGCAGTGTGTGGAAGCCCTTACATGGCCCCGTCACAGATTGGCCCTTGGGCCTATGCGATGTCAAGTCGGTCAACAAGGACAAAGACTTTGTAGCTTCAGATGTGGTCTCTCGAACAGGATACACGGAGAAATATCTGGTCTATCACGCCCCCGAACACCGATGGTACTATCTGAGCAATCAGACAGCATCTGAGTTGTTGCTCTTCGGTCAAACAGATACCCAGACAGAATTCTCCATCGGTAACCGTAAATCAGATTCCTTTGTGCAGTGCTTAATCTGATGACATAGATCCAGGCGTACCCCACACCGGGTTCAAAGTCCCGGATTTCGCTTCTCAGGCGAAGCCGAGAGAAAGCATCGAAACAAGAGCATTTATCTACTATGAATGATGGGAATCGACTTTGCAACCTGGACTTCTCCTGGCTCGATCCTTCAACCATTGTAATATGTATTGATGTTTATGAAACAGCGCATCTGGTCAGCATGTGGAATTATCATGATATTGGAGTTCAGAATGACAGTATGGAATCCTGAACAGCGCTCGAAAATCATGTTCAGATCGGACATCATCAATAATAGCATGTCGTATCCCTTTCCTTTGATCCAAGAAAACAGACTCAAGATGGTGTTCCGGCTCCATATTTCAGCGTCCATATCCATATTCTCATTCAACTATGTGGCAGAGCCATAGACATGCCTTTCATGACATCGAAGCAGAAGCCTAGCTCAGTCGACCCTGGGATACTCAGCGGCTGCCCCGCTGCTCCCGTCGACCATCATCACAGACCCCCTTTCAACTCCATGAGCCTCTCCGACTTGAATCGCAGAGTGAGGCGGCCAGTTTGAGTTTCCACGGTTGAGCTTTGTATTTGAGTACCTCCCTAGGCTGGGTTTCGGTATCGTGCTGGGCCTGGACACTGCCCGAATCGAAAGCGGGAGAGGCCGACATGACGCGCTCGAGTAACTAGAGGTGGTCAGTCTTCGGACCTTCAAAGGTCAAGGGGCGTAATAATCCGAAGTTCTCTTCCTTTTAGAAAAGATCTATACAGTCATTGGGAGGTGGACAGGCCTGGTGATAGAAAGCGAAGTCTGTCAAACAACAGTGAGCACTGCGGTTCCGTTAAATACTGGGTGCGGGGGAGGGGTAGAGTCTGATCAGAACACCCTTTCTCGCAAAGAAGCTGCAAAATAGCTATTGCCGGGCGTGTGCCGCCGCACTATCACATTGCATACGCTATGCCTACCATTACCCCACACGTTGGGTCAGTAGCGTGTCCGAGGTAGAGTACAGGAACTGTATCTAAGTAGGTAGGTATGATAGGAGACATCTGCGTTGTTGCTATGGGTAGAGCATTTCACGGGCTACCGAGACGACTTGAAAAGCTGTTGGCCATCGGTTTGAGCTGGTCAAAGCGGCGAATCAAGCAGACGCATATGCAACCGCACCTATCAATGCCGTTCATACGCTCCACTCAACCCCTTCTCCTCCATGCCGGCTGAGAACGCAGGAGAGATCAAGGGCGGTGCGCGCATTGTATTAGACGTGAAGAGGAGGCTCTCTGCCCTGGCAATCGTGTCATTCCCCTACACTTGCTCTCCAATCATACCTTCGCTGAAACATCAATAGAAGAAATTTTAATATGCCCCGATTCGTTTGGTTCATCTCAATCATCTGGATCTCATTCTCAAGATGCAGAAAGCCGTGGCGTTCATGACAAGCAAATATCTATTGCCCATTGCTTGAATATCTGTCCTCCAAGGATACGACAATTACACATAGACATTACAGTTCTTCATGAAATTAAATCACTCATGTCATGAAGTCCTTTGAAATGCTCGCGAGTCTCCTCTGCAGGAGTAAGCAAGTTGTACAACCTACACGGCTACACAATTTTCACAATTCGTGCATGATCGCTTATGTAAGCACTTCGTCATATCTCCCCACTATTATGTCGATACTAGCACATCACCTGACCTCTTACAGCAATGCCTCGGTTTACATCAGATGGCTTGTAAATGTGGCCTTTTGACTCTGTCATCATATCAAAAACAATACTTAGTAGCTCAATAAATAAGAGCTGATTCAGGTGCGCCCCATTTCGATATAATAAGTACATTGCTTCAGATCGATTCAGTGTCCGCGATTCTGACTCACCAATTTTGACCTGTACTGAGGACAGTTTCTCACGTATCACGAACGGTCAAAGCCGTCTGATCTATTTCTCTAGAACAATCTTGAAACACAATAAGAAATCACTCAGAAATCCTTATAAGCCCAAGCCACATTCACTTGCGGCGAGTCATCCCGGCTTACACTTACTACAGATGAGGGCCTTGTAGCCTTGTCGGGAGAGAACAGCCCTGCAGGAATTCAACTCTGCCACGGCCCCCAAAAGGATTTCGATCCCGCCTATTGGTGGATACCTGCAGGCCGACATCCTCTTCTCTTTATACATCCGACTGGATTCGGGGATTTAGGCGGCGGGGGAAAGCCCTTCGCTCCTCGGGTACGGCCGTAGTATGAGCGGCTTGCCATCAGTATGCAAGGGACACAGATCTTCCTCGTGGTTTTAAGGTTCCATGAGTCGGGTATCGGGATAGCATAGATCCTGCACGCTACAAATGCACTCCTTCCGTGGTTTCATGATTGGAAAATGGTCTCATCAAGTCTTCGGGTTGCGCTGAAATGTCTCCCTCGACCCTCATCTTTACGAGTGTGGCCAGGCAATCTTCACGAAGAGTTGGAAATCATGCCCTGCCGCTTCGACGCCGCGATCTTCCTTCTGGGTCTGGAACAGGCGTCCACCCAATCGTATCCATTTGCATCAGTCATAAGGGAGGGTACACTGGCCTTGTTACATTGCGGCCAGCTTCGGCCGGTGGCCATCTCATGTGTTCACGAAGCTGGGTCTGATCTCAGCATGGTCGTATTGTAGAATCAGGGACAGGAATGAAAATAGGAACTCAAGTGGCAAGCTGACCAGGCGCAGCCTATTCGTCAGATCCTCAGAATATAAATTGGAGGTCTCTCGCCCCCGTTGAATGTACTTCACTAATATTTCTCATTATCTCTACCATTTCTCTTCTGCTCTGTTTAAAAACCACTCGCTCTTTTAAGCCTAACTCTGCCGTTCTTTTAAACTTTGAATTATTGTCGAATATGTTCCGACTTTCGCAAATTGCTGGCGTCCTGCTCACCATTTCAATATCTGTTCAGTGTGCTCCTTTTCCCATTACCGAGCTCTATCAGGGACGTCTCCTTGGATCATCTTTCGGTGTCCCGGGAGCCAATAGTACCTACGATTACGTTATCGTAGGAGGAGGAAATGCCGGACTCACCATTGCCGCAAGACTCGCAGAGACTGCCTCGGTTGCTGTCGTAGAGGCTGGAGGCTTCTATGAAATCGGTAACGGCAACCTTAGTCAAATCCCTCAGGACGACGTCTATTTTGCTGGCAAAGACAAGACCGACTACAATCCTTTGATCGATTGGGGCTTTCAAACAACTCCCCAAGCAGTAAGTCCCGGTATCGCAGCATCTTCCGATAGCAGCTGATTCTAGCCAGGGTGCCTTGAATGTGGCTTCACATTATGCGCGTGGTAAGACTCTGGGCGGCAGCTCAGCCCGCAACATCATGATCTACCAAAGAGGCACCGTGGACTCGTACCGAAAGTGGGCCAACCAAGTTGGCGACCAAGATTATACCTGGAGCAATTTCCTACCCTATTTCGAGAAGAGTCTGAACTTCACGCCGCCAGACGCAAGTAAGCGAGCTGTAAACGCGACTCCGGATTACGATGCAGCGACCCTTGGCCAAGGCAACGGACCCTTGACTGTCACATTCACCAATTACGCCCAAGCAGTCTCTTCCTGGGTGCAGAATGGACTCAAGGAAATCGGTATCAGCCCTCGGAAAGGGTTCACCAGTGGTCAGCTTCTAGGCTCTTCCTATGTGATCAATACTGTTGAGCCTACCCTGCAGACACGTGAATCCTCAGAGACGGCTTTCTTACAGCCTGCACTGGCGAACCCGAATCTGATTGTCTACACCCAAACCTTGGCGAAAAAGATCGTATTTGATTCCAATAAGGTTGCAACTGGTGTGCAAGTCGACACGCAGGGTAAAGTGTACAACCTCAGTGCGAGAAAGGAAGTGATCGTATCGGCTGGAGCGTTCCAATCGCCTCAGCTACTGATGGTCTCTGGGGTCGGGCCTCAAGCAACTCTGTCACAATACAACATTCCTATTATTGCCGATCGACCAGGGGTTGGTCAAAACATGTGGGTGAGTAGATTTCGAGCCGTGATCAAGATTGGTATTTCAGGGTCTAACATGGCTAGGATCATATACTTTTCGGGCCTGCCTACAGGGTCAATGTCGTTACTGGATCCTCTCTAGCTAACCCAGCATTCGCTGCTCAAGCAATAGCCGACTACAACAACGACCAGACTGGCATCTTGGCCAATAACGGGGCCGATTTCGTGGGTTCGTTTACCTTTACTCCCATTTAAATGCGTAGCTAACGCTCACAGCATGGGAGAAAATTCCACCCTCTGCCCGGAAGTCCTTCACCAACCAGACCGCGACCGCTCTTGCCGCCTTTCCCCCTGATTGGCCTGAGATCGAGTACTTTAGCACCGCGGGCTACTTCGGAGACCAGAACAACTATATCACCGGTGGCCCCAATGACGGCTACAACTACGCCTCCATCCCCGTCGCTCTCGTCGCGCCGCTCTCCCGTGGCAACGTCAGCATCTCGTCTTCCGACATGGCCGACCAGCCTCTCATCAACCCCAACTGGTTGACCGATCCCACAGACGTCCAGGTGGCCATCGCGGGCTACAAGCGCGTCCGAGAGCTGTTCGCCACGAAGGCCATGGCACCCATCTTGATCGGGCCCGAGTATTTCCCCGGTCCCTCCGTCCAGACGGACGCCGAGATCCTCCATCTCATCCGCCAGAGCCTCAACACGGTGTGGCACGCCTCGGCCACGTGCGCGATGGGCAAGACGAGCGATCCCAAGGCCGTGGTGGATTCAAAGGCAAGGGTCATTGGCGTCCGGAATCTCAGGGTTGTGGATGCTTCCGCTTTCCCGCTCCTGCCGCCTGGACATCCCATGGCTACAGTTTGTAAGATAGCCACGTTCCATATGCCCCGTTGAAATGATACTGATCTTTGGTTTCTTCTCCAGACGCCCTTGCCGAGAAAATCGCCGACGATATCAAACGAGGATCCTAGGCTTCTCAACCGTCTACGGACATCGTCACCACGTTCATTTAAATTCCACCATCAGAGCGGCGTTCTAGGGAGTTTTTCTTTTGTCCTTTTGGGCTCTTCGTCTCAATTAATTCAATAATGGCGTTGTAATAAGATATCGTACGTGCAATTGTTAGTACTGGGCGCATTTTTTTAGATTTCTGCGGGCACGCGCCGGCCGCTTCCTGCCTAGCTTCACAAGCAGTGTGTATTTCAATTGAAACTCTGACAACCTTTCCGATGGATGGAGATGGCTCGTCAAGCTACATAGTATAGCCATACTCTGTTGCCATAAATGGATCCTTCTCCCTTTCTTTCATCCCACTTTTCCAAGCCCTCCAGAATCTAAAAAAAATCATTAAATTGCACGCGAGCGAGCGCCACCGTGCCAGAACGCAGGACATCTTCGCTGAACCCAGTGCTTCGCTCGAGAAAAAACTTACCCGGCTACGCTACGTGCAATCTCATGTGCTCTCAGGTCCCGACCTGCGGCTTCCGACGTGCGCGAAAGGTTTAGCGGCTGGCTACTCGAGGTTTTGTTTTTTCAGAGAAAATGATTGGGATTGGGAGTATCATGCATGGCACGTGTTCGAGAAGGGGGGGCAGGATAGTATCTTCGAAAGTTCATGTTTGTCGTTCCTCGAGGATTGTTTTATTGGAGGGGACGGGGCTGCTGTTCTTTTTGTGTGTGTGTCAACCCATGTGATGTTGATGCTATTCGGGATGTTTGGTTTTCCATCTCTCTCTCTACCGCCTATCGCACGCGAGGTGAATAAGACATGATTTGTGCTGTGGGATCGGAACCCCGTATTCGCCTCGCTCGCACCATGCGTCATTTTCCAACTCCGTGGCTTCTTTCAAGCCACCATGCCACCGTTGACTCTCATCACCTGCCCGCTCATCCAGCAACTTTCCCTCTCCCGCTCGAGAAGGTAACAATATGACCGATCGATCTCCTTGGGGGCGCCGATACGATTTGCCGGTGCTGAAGCCAGCATTTCATCTTGAGCATTTGCTCGTTCTTCTTCCTTTGGAAAAGGAGCTCGGTGCCGGTGGGTGGGGTCTGAAGCGATAGCATTTACGCAAATGCGTTGAACGCATGTGGTTCTGGAAATGGTGCGGACTATTGGGTCGACGGCACCTTTGGCGGTGTTGTAGAGGAGATGGTTTCGTATGACGGTGGAGGGTTGGGTGAGAGAAAGAGGTGGAAACGAGGACGTCATGGGATCCGAGGCCATGTGAGGGAGAGAGCTCTCTGCAGCAGAGGTCGGTTTCGACGCTATAGCGAGAACGGCCAAGCAGGAAGCTGTAGACGTATTTAAACCCGGCATCATGGAGCTTTGGTGTTGAGTTTGACGATCTGGTCAATGTCGTCTTCGGAGGCGTTCTTGAGATATTTCATTGGGGAAATGTCGGCATTGGGGATGAGGGGGTCTAATTCGCCATAGTGCTAGACGATTGGATGGCCATTGTCTAGATGTCGCTGACACTGCCGGCATCGGCCTGGACAGCAAAGCCACGATTCCTGTCGATCGGTTTGATGAGCTTGTCGGCCGAGGTTCAGTCGGAAGCGTAGTTGATCAATGTTGAAGCTCCATCTTGGGCAACACGGATTGCAGTGGCTTTGCCGATGCCTGGATTGTGATCAGCAAAGCTTCTTCTTTCCACAGAGAGGCTACCTTTTTCAGGATATTAGACATGCTTTTGGAGGCACTTGTGATAAGCGCGACCTTGTCTGTTAAGTGTACCGAGAGACATGTTAAAGAATCATTTGGTGGGAGGAACGATGACTTCGACTGGCTGTTCTCGAATGGCTTCAGAGTCTTTTGGAGCGCGGGAATCTGCACGTGTGTTGCAAAAGAAATAAAATGAAGGAGACGAGTATAGAAGAGTTAAGAGAGGGCTAAGAACAAGATTGGAAACCCGTTTGAGTTGTCGAAGTACAAAAACTACAATTGCACAATTCCGCTTGAATGAGAAGAAATAAATGGCTTCAAGACCATAGCGGACGGACAGATTTTAGGCCGCAGCTCTGGACTCGTCATCTATTTGAGGCGAATGCTACCTCGGATATTCATCGTGTTCTGACAAGGCGAAGTCTTGTCTGCAGGTCAGATATGCAGGAACCCGCTGCTTTGCCGCAAGGGAATCGAATAGACGGCATGACCGATGATGACTTAAGTAGTACCACACCACCATTATTGTTTCTCAAGACCCGGGCTGACACTTGGCTGAGATCATGGTATTGGGGTCGGAATGAATAAGATTGCGCATGCATGTGTAGGTAGAAATATAATATTGAGAATGCTGAATCTACTAGCGTGGTAGGGCTGAGTTGCAATCAAAGGGCGCCCAATGATAACCACCATCTACGTGCCCAAAGGACTTGCTGAACCTGGGTCATGTTGCGCTTTCAACACAGTCGTACGTTGAAGCCTTTTTTGTAACACAAACCACGAGCTCTGAAACCTCCAATCCATGTTCGGGTCATCAAATTCCATCTTTCCTTTATTAGCTACCAAACATATGGGCGTTGAGCAATCTTGAATTGGCAAACCCAGATCATACAATTGCAACATTGTAGGAAACAGCTTGTATATCACCAAAAGCGATACGTTTTTCCAATGCAAGACCAATGTCCCTCGTCGGAGCGCCTCGTGTGAGAGTCTGACGAGAGACAACGGCATTCCAGCAACATATCAGGAGTAGACCGTGCTCCATTTTCTTCCGTTCTGCCTCCTCACACAGCCATTGGTTTGGTGTCCAAGCCTCTACGTTGCCACCGAATGTCGCCTTTTCGCGATGAGTCACCCAAGGATTGATACCTATAACCATTGATCCTCTCACATGTTGGGGGGAGGTTCCGACACCTTCGTCAGCCACGATCTCCGCGCCGTGTCAAAGTTCAGGTTCTGTGACGTGCAGAATGGATGGTGACCATCCCATTCTCCCCTAGAGCCCGTTTTATATGCCATCCGAGAAGGTGGCAAACCCGACAGGTGGCCAGGAGGAGGCTGGGAGACCTGAACTGAGAGTCCGTATATTGATAAGGCTCCAAAGTTTTCTCGGTCTTATGCATCTTGGCTAATGTAAACTAGTTCTGCGACACGTTGACCTCGGTCAGAGAAGTGTTAGGAGTTAGGGGTCGGCCAAAGTTCTCGACGATGCTTCGTCTGAAATATTCGAAGGGGAATGACAGTTCTCGATACTAAGCAACGACAACGACCACGACAAGTCGGAGACAACTTATGGTTTCAACTTGAGAAACAATCCGTAAGGTTCTCGTACGTATTATAATAAATGACAGATTCGAAAGAAAGGTGACGCTTCGGGCTATACTCAATATAAGAACTCGAGACGAACCCTTCGTTATACTCATCCGCCCGTTCCCACGGCAAAACAAAACAACAGGACCAAGTGACATCATACAGAATCTGACTTGGAAACGAAAAGTCTTGAAGTGGCGGCCTCGCCGCGGTAGGAAACAATAGTAACAGTACATTTAACGGGTTGCAACTTCGGGTGAACCCTAGCGGCTCCAACTTTGTCCTCTTCCTCAACACCACAGCTTCCATGAAGCCTATAGGACTCTGATCACGTGCGCCCGTTGGTGACTCCTAGAAACCCTAGATTCGAAAGGAGTGTGGGCTTGCTCGAAGATATTTGCCGACCCTAAAAGCGGCAACCTCAGTAGAGACAAAGAGCCGTCGACTAATTTTGCCAAGACTTTCTTGGCATGGGAGTGGGAGACAATCAATTCCGAAGCAGACTCGTAGACGCCACAATTCTATCATTTTGCATGAGCTTGACATCCTGTACAGAACATGAGATATTTTTAGTAATTCCAGCTGACATAGAACACTCGACACTCGTTTACCCGCCACTGCATGCGCACAAATGTCAGGCCGTTTCGTGCGCTCGTCCAAGTATCGTAAGCATCGCGTGTAGCTATCTTCCCCACGGGCCATTGCAAGCTGAGCACTGATTTAGGGCATGTCTTCGGCCGGCCGACGAGGAAGGTACGGTCGCCAGATCCCAGAGAAGAGGTTGTGGCGTGGAGCTGAGTAGGCGCCTAGGAACAATGCTACGATAATATACGGATCTCAAGAAATGCCTGGGATACGAACCTCGTAAAGGTAGCGCACGAAGTATTGGAGCTTGAGACCTAGTCTAACAATATCACAGGCAAATCCGCAGTATATTTCAGTCAATTGGGAAGCCAGCGGAGGAGGCGCATTCGCAGTCATACCTATCAATGAGAAGGGGCGATTGCCTGAGCAACTACCTCTGTTTAGGGGGCACACTGCTGTAGTTCTGGATACAGACTGGTAGAAGGGTCTAAAATGCGTGACGATATTTAGGCTGAGATTGTTCGTAGGTCTCCATTCAACGACTCTTTGATAGCGTCAGGATCCGACGATGGCAAGGTATGACGGATACCATGACAGTCTTATACCTGAAGCTCACTGTGGCAGGCATTCATATACAAAGTTCCCGAAGATTTCACACTACGGACAGAGGAAGGCGAATCGGTCAAGGATGTTGCGCCAGTCCAGAAGCTCTCCGGGCATTCGAGGTACGACGGCTACGGGTCCGGTACAACGAGTCAGTACTGACAAAGCGTATAGAAAAATAGGCCACGTCCTATTCAATCCAGCTGCCGAAAACGTCCTCGCAACCTCATCAGGCGACTACACCATCAAGCTTTGGGATATCGAGGCCGGCTCTCCCCGCCTGACCCTCAAACATACGGACATTGTACAATCCCTCTCATGGAGCGCAAACGGCTCGTTAATGGTCACAACATCTCGGGACAAAAAGCTGCGGATATGGGATGTCAGGCAAGAGAAGCCCGCACACGTTGTGCCTGGTCACCAAGGAGCAAAGAACAGTCGCGTGACCTGGATGGGCGAACATGACAGGGTAGCTACAACGGGATTTTCCAAGATGAGTGACAGGCAACTAGGTCTGTGGGATATCAGAGACCCAAAAGAGCCCGTGGGAGGCTTTCAGATGTTGGATGCGATATCTGGGGTCTGCATGCCATTCTGGGATGATGGAACACAGTGTCTCTACCTTGCGGGAAAAGGGTATGCTGTCATCCTCTTCTGCGATGTTCATACTAATGGCTTCTAGTGATGGCAACATCCGCTATTTTGAATACGAGAACGGCAAATTTGAGTTCCTGTCTGAATACAAATCCGCCGATCCGCAACGAGGCATGGCTTTCCTTCCCAAGCGTGGCGTAAATACCCACGAGAATGAAGTCATGCGTGCATTCAAGACTGTCAACGACTCCTACATCGAGCCAATATCTTTCATCGTCCCTCGACGCGCTGAGGTCTTTCAGGATGACATCTTCCCGCCTATTGTCGGTTCGAAGCCCGCAATGTCAGCTGGTGAATGGTTTGGTGGCAAAGAAGGTCTACCACCTAAGATTGATTTAGCCAGTGTTTATGCAGGCGAAGAGCCGGCAGAGGTTGCCGCGGACTATAAGCCCGCTGTCCGTGCGCAGTTGCCTCCAGCGCCCTCCCCAACAAAGAAAGCACCCGAACCAGCATCAGAGCCAGCAGCTCCCGCATCCGCTCTCCGCGGTCCACCGCCATCAATGAAGGAACAAACTTCTTCCATCAAAGACCTGGCCTCCAAATTCACCGATGACAAGGAAGACGATGAGTCAGAGGAAGACAGCTCCTCGTTCGAAGAGATCGCCAAGCCCATCGATCGCTCTGAGAGGCATGCACCCGCTGCAGCCCCAACTGAAAAGTCCGAGCTGAGAGCTATCTCCAGGGGTTTGGGTGACCCCCTCTCGCCAGTCGACAAACCAGACGATTTTGAACAAGCAAGCCAGCTGGCAGCCAGTCAAGACACCCCGACATTGATCAAGAAAGAGCAAGCGCCACCATCGAAATCTACAGAGGAGCCACTGTCCAGCAAATCTACTCAGGAGCCTCTCTCCCGCAAGTCTACCCAGGAGCCCCTTGCCAATGCCAAATCACGGCCGCACGCCGGGAGCGTTTCGGATCAGCCCATCCAGAGATCGTTAGCCGAGATCAAGAGCTTGTTGGAGCAGCAGACGATGACTATGAGCGCCCAAAGCCAGGAGATCAGTAAGTTGACGGCTGAGGTGGATCGGCTGAGGACGAAGTTGGGGGAGTAAAGGGAATGCTTTACGGGTGGTGTTATGTGTCTATCTCGCAAGACAAGACTCTATTCTTGGTCATGCGTTGTGCGAAAATGGACCCGGGCAGGTGGGCTGATACAGTTCGTTCACCCTGGCCATTGCGATGTTGGAGAGGATGCTCGGTGTGGTTTTGTATACTGTGAATTGATACTGCTGGTGCTCTAAGAGTGCTTGGCATAATTCCCTACTATATGCTGTCGTCGTGATATTGTTGAGATGGGCCTTGTTTCCTCAGGCCGTTGTCGCCTGAGATTCAAGTTCTTGGACTGTACTTGCCTGCCTTCTGTTCCATATCAGACGGACTGAGTGGCTTTGGACCGGATCGAGCTCCTCAATTTCGCCTTCCGCTGACTGGATACTGGGCCCTCGTCCTCCTCGTCTTCGTCTTCGTCCAGCTGGACTAACTCCCTCGGGTCCACACTCTTCACCTTCTGCCGCTCAATGGATTTCTTGGACTCTTTGTCCGTGGGCTCCTTCAATCCTTGCTTTGTGAGCCCCGTCATCTCCTGCTCGTTGGGCGTCTGGGGCTCTTGCTTTTGCACCTCCTTCGCCTCCTTCACTTCCTTCACCTCCTCCTCCGCTTTCTCCGGCTCGACTTCGAAGTCCGCCTCCTCCTCCTCCTCCTCATCATCCTCCGACTCATCAGCGTCATAATTGAGCTCCGGTAGCTCGTCGATGTCGACGGCCATGTCTTGCATCTGCCTGAATTTCCAATCCATCAGATCTTGCTCCTGCGCCCAGCGGCTTTTGACTCGTGCCAAGCGCTCATCGCGGAGTCTGACCTTTTGCTTCTCTTTGTCGAGGCGAGTTTTGAGACCCTTTGCTTCCGTCTCCAAGGCCTCGATCTTGGCGGAGCGACTTTTGATCTCGATGGCGTGGTCTTGGTGGATTCTGTCCACCTCCATTCGTTTGGTTTGGTTGTAGGCTAGCCATTCGTCGAACATGTCATCGGTGTCTTTGATGTATTTGGATTCATTCTTCAGGAGTAGCGTTTCGAGCATAGCATTTTGGTTCTGAGTCTCTGTGGCGCTTCTCATCAGGGTATCCACGACTTGCATCGCGTCTCGGAAATCCGGCTTCGCTCCGGCATAGCGCTCTTTCTCCATATCCGTGGTCTTGTCTCTCTGGCGCCTCTTCTCCGCCTTCTCCTTGATCATGTTCAATTCCATACTCATGTTACCGAGCCTGGGCTTCTTGACTGGCATGCATGCGTTCCTCCCCGCCTCCTCCTCCGCTTTCCGCTTGACCGCCGCGCCTTTCCTGAGCGCATCCAGCTCGCCAGCCATGACCTTGTGACTGCTCGTGTACGTAAGCGGCAATCCTGGGTCCGTCCACGTCGGCACCTTCTTCCCCCCACCGAGACCCTTTCCCCTCTCCTTGCCGCATCCATCATACTCGGCGCCCCAATTATCTCTCCTCGACGAAACCTTCCCCTGCACGTCAAAGTCCCACGGCCACACCTGACCGAGCTTGAGCCGCGTGATTGACCCCCGTGAGGTGCCGACCCAGAAGGCGAGGTGGCCCACTTGGGAGTCTTGCAGACGGACGTAGAATGGGGGCAGGTTGTCTTTGGTGAGCTGTTCGATGGGTATGCAGCCGAGCCAGGGTCGGGCGTAGGATTTTGGCTGCGCGGATAGGATGCCTTGACCGTCCATGTTTTCGACGCCGATGCGGTCGGAGATTAGGGCTGTTGGTGTTGAGGAGGAGGAGAAAGAGGGCATGATGGCGAGGTGGTGCTGTATGGCTAGGGATGGATTCGATGTGTCCATGCTGTGTGGCTTTGATTAGGTTCTGTGGTGAAGGAGATTGAAGTGAGTTTGGTAAAAGATTGAAGGAGCAAGGGGTTTGAGGTGAGGTGATGAGCTTGGATGTTTGGGTATGAGATGTTAGATAAGACTGCTCAGCGCACGCCTCTAATAGATATTATGGTCCAAGCTATGGAAGAAATATGTTGGCAGTATTTGAAGGAAGTGCTGTGATGGAAAAACAATGGTGGAAAAGTTATGATAGAAGTGTTATGAGGGAAGAATCATGGTGGAAGAATTATCATGATGGAAGGATTATAAAGGAACTATCATGACGGAAGTATTGTGATGGATGTCTTATGATGGAAATATTACTACCCATGATTGTTGTACTTGGTAGAAGATTTTGTAGGGGAAAGAATGGAGAGTCTAGGGAGCATCGAGCATGTGAATGGATGGCGGCTCCCAGGCCTGTTTTCCAAGATTCACTCTGCTAAGAAGTCTCCGTAAATGCTTTGCTCCAATCTATGACCGTATGAAGTCGTCCACCACAAGACGCGAGGTCGTCTTAGGTCGCTCGTCAAATACATGTTTAGATATGTTCAATCTCGTTTGTAAAGTATGCAACTTTCCTCTTCTCGAAAACCAAACAGTCACATCACGGCAAAAGTTTCAGAGACAGCGAGTGTCACAGTCTTCACAGAAGAGAATCACTTTGTTTTCAATATTCCATGGCCGAGCTTTGCGAACTGCCTGGTCGTACTACCGAGTTTCAATTTCTATGTAGCGAAAGTATGAAGGCTATGTGAGACAGAACATCTTGGACTCAAAATAAATCCTGGAGAGGTAGGACATGGAGAGAACGTTTGAATGTTTGGACACCTACTTAAAGCGCTCACAAGTAAGAGAACATGGAGACACTCGAGCCTCACTCTCCTCTTCTTTGCTCCTCTCCAGAGTACAGAGACTCGCATTGCATTGTGAAGAAGACGTGCAGCACTAGCAGCTGTTGTCACGGCATTTGAAGCTTCTGTGGTTCTTGACCGTGAAAGCCATCGCACGTTCGAGAGCCAGATAGCACACTAGCTTGGGTTCTTCAGTCTTCGCGATGGCCCCCTTTTCTCCCCTCCGCAAAATAGTTATGTACCATTCTAGGGAATTTTTAATCGACAGTCGCGTGTTCTAATGGTTATGATTTCTCGTTCACAATACTGAATGTTTTCCGAGAAGGTTCGGAGTTCGATCCTCCGCGTGACTACATCTTGTTATGCTGCCGTAGAGCCTGTTTACATTTTTTTGGATTCTTTGTATATGAAAAAGGAGAGAGATTTGAGGTGGATTGAGGCACCCTGCTTTTTTCTTTTCTGTGTGCGAAGCCTGCACTAAGCGAATCTGGGCCGAAATGGTATATAGTACGCCAAGCCGATGCGTAGGGAAAAATCCTACATTAGGGGATATTCGATTGTTATAATGGTACATATTTTTATTCGATTATCCTGAGAGGGCTACAAAATGGCGGATTCTCCTCGTCTTTTTATCCATCCTCTATCCAAACTGCCTCACCCAAAAACACCCACACCAAACAAAGTACAACTAATCACATCGGCAAACCACACCAGCACGTAACCGAGTAAAAGCAACTCCAAACATGGCAGGCGGCTTCCCCATCATGCGAGCATACAGACCAGCTCCCACTTCTGAACCAACTCGCCGCGTCACCATCGTCTCCACCACAGTTTCCGGTCCCGCTCCCCTGAACACCAGAAGCCAACGCGCAGTCTGGATCCATGAGAGCAAGGAATGGTCGCGTGTCCTCACTCAGACAATCGAGCGACGCCAGCAGCGTCAATTCGAAGTCGAAAAGGAAAAAGGCCAAGCGATTTTCCAGCTCATATTGCGCCAGCAGGCGGCTCAGGATAAAGCTCAAGCTGAGTATGACGGATACTTTGCCAAAGAGATCTCGTACTACAAGCGCGTGTGGTCGGGTTCCTTATTCGGACTGATCGTGAGCGGATTCCTCTTCCTGATCCTATTCACAGACGTGGTTCGAGATACGGCAGAAGCTCGACTCGGCGTCATCACCACTTGCGCCTTGGTGCCGAGCTTTACGG
Organism: Alectoria sarmentosa; assembly: GCA_009733775.1. NCBI lineage: Eukaryota > Fungi > Ascomycota > Lecanoromycetes > Lecanorales > Parmeliaceae > Alectoria > Alectoria sarmentosa. The sequence continues at coordinate 29,717 of WOGZ01000097.1, forward strand.
ACGGTTCGGAATTCTCGGCCGTATGGTTGGCCGCCGTCGCCGTCGAAGGCATCTCAAAGTCGACCGCAGTATTGGCTGTGGTGAGACTAGCAAGGCTGAGCAAAGCCCGGCACGAACCTGATGCGGCCTATTACGAGCGTCTACTCGAGTACTCAAGGCTCGGATTTCGTATCGGTGCTGTAATGGCCGCCAACCCCCTTGCATGGGGCCTCTTTCTGCTGGTGCGGGGGGAATGTGATGGTGAGATTTGCCTGAATCTTGCTTTGGCGACGTGGGCGGTCATGAGCTGGACTTTTCTGGCTTCTATCGCCTGGGCGGTTTTCCTTGAGAGCGGGTATAGGGTCATGGTGGGCCAGTGGAAGAAGGTCTCGAGTAGGTTCTCATTGAAGATAGATCAGCGAGAGGCGGTGGGTAAGAGCGGTTGGCAGTTGTTGGGTCGGGACGAGAAGGGGAGATTGGAATGGGTACGAGTAGAAAGTTTTCCAGGAGATCAACATTGCGTGTAAGCCCAGCACGGTATAGCGTAGACTACATTGATCGAAGGAAACATCCTAACTTTGCTTGTCCATCGTGGCGTCCTCTGATATGATTGTCGGTCAGGATTATTCTTCCCGCCATACGCTCATTTCCACATCATGTGCTCAAGTCCTAGGTTCTATCAACAGCTCGCATGCAGCCGCTTGTTGCTACAGTTAGAGACCTTGTGCACGAGCAAAATCTCTGTTGGCCCACATCCAACCATAGAGGCGCTCTTTGAATTCAAAGACAGCCGTGAAGCTCACAACAAAGAGGGTAATGACATAATATCACCTGAATCACCCTGCTTAGTCATCGGATCTGAATCTTATAAAGATCGTATGAAATATTCTGAAACGAAAGATTCGTAGAAGAAAGAATTGAAAGAATGAGAAGGGATTTGAAAGAACTATTCTCGAATGCTGGGAAAAGACTTCTTTGAAGGAAATTCAAATTAAATAAAATGAAATGCCTGAGCGATGTATTTGATTAATTAATGATGGTGATAATTTATGGTATCGAAATCGGGCGGTGTGCCTCTGACATGTAAGATGGAAGCGATTCAAGCAGCACCGGAAGAGCCCCGCTCCGCTTCGTCTCTAGAGTAGAGGCACCCTAAGCCTGAGGATTTCCCGGATCGCCCGAGACCTTGAACCATAATAATAATAGCTCCCTCCTCGCTGCACATGCCAAGAAAAGGGTTCAGATGTCGGACAACGCCCCGCCTGGAGGGTTGCCTGGACAATGCGCTTAGAATTGGGTCGGAAATGTCCCTAATCTTATCCCAGCGTTGACTCAAGCCCTCCTATCGGAATCAAAAGACGCCCCTGCGTTCAGTCTATGCTCTTTCAGGAAATACTTCTAGGGTCTTCAGCTATGGGGTTACCTTCCGACGATAGGGTTAAGGTTGGCACTATGTAACGCTGTGCTGCGCAGGGACTTTTGGTGCCCACCTCCGTACATTTTTTAAAACCCGGTAATAATCAAGTGCAAATTCGTCATCATCTCTTGCATCCTCAACAAGCCACAAAGACTCCACTCTTCTAACCACCAGCTTTCCTACAAAGCTGCACTCTCCCCTAGTGGCGCAGCCTGGCTAGCCCACGTCCTGCACGATGCACGCGCACTTGGTGCCCAATGGCATGATGCAGATATGACTCCGCCCGAATGCATGGTAAGCCGCATCTCTTTGGTGGGTGGGTGATAGGTAGCGATTGTATCAGTCAGAAATTAGGGCCGAGGCGCAATCTTTCAGGCCAGTGCATCATTACGCCCACTACGGAGCTACAGACATTATAAAGTAGGCGTCCGAGTCCGAGTCCTGCGATTTTTTCCTGGCTCACATTCATCAGTGTCCATCATTTTTGTGTGTTCCCTATTGACGTTCAAGCATTTTTCTCGCTGCTTTTTTTTCGATGCTACAAAGTCTTTGAGGTATATAGCCATCGTGCGAATATCTTATCGCGATCTTAGACAAGGCTGCGTTGAGAACAACCACATTCATCGGGTCCCTCTAGCGACGAAGAAACTGATAGATAGCATTCAAACGTATCTGCTGAATCGCTAAAAGACCATTCCCCGCAGCCTTCAAATTAGTTTATGAAAGATCGAACTTGTCTTTGGAACTTGTCTTGCACAATCCCGACTGTGAATTTTGGCCGCTCCGATATTCCTTTTAAAGACGAAGTCATAGGGAGGGTACTCTCTACAGCCTTTGCCTCTTTTAAACCATCCTACGCGGAGACATAGCCTGGTCTCAACCAGCTGCTGCAAGTCCTTCCAATTGGGAGCAAAAATACATTCTCGCTGGGTGACTACCTGAGGCCTCCTCGCCAGTTGAATCAACATCAGGTGCCCAACCTCTACTCACCCAATTTTGACCCAAAGAACCTCCAATTGTCCCAGGTATGGGGGCGACTGAGGACTCAGTACATGGCTGGGTATCGACCGATTGTGGCCGGGGGACGAGCGATATCCTATGGAGCTGTCTGGCTACGATATTACTCTGTGTCTGGACAGTGATACATCTACCAATACCATGTTGTTCGCGATTTGAAGAAGGAAGAATTGTACCAGGCGAACCATCGCGCTCTCGGAGGAATTGGATCGTTAAGTCAGGAATCGCCCCAGCTGTGATAAGTGTCATCGCCCCGGAGTTCTTGACGTTCATCGCTATCTTGGAGTTCTTGGTAGCTTTGAACACTCGAAAAAAGTTGAAAGACTTGAATTGGACATTGACCCAGGCTTTTTTCCTCGACATGGGTGGTTTCTGCCTCGAAACACCTCAGGGACTACGACAGCAGCTTGATATCGATGGCGTATTATCTGCAATATCGAAGCCTCCGAGCTGGCTTTCTAAGCTCGAGACGGTGAAGGATTCTCATATCAACGACTACGCCAAGTCAAATCCATTGGTGAAGCTTATTGCGTGCGGCCAGGCGCTTTGGCTAATCACTCAAGTGATATCACGAGTCTGCCAGCATCGAGCTGTCACACTCTTGGAAGTCAGCACAACTGCGTATGCTGCCTGTGCATTGACTGCTTATATCGCTTGGTGGAAGAAGCCACAGAATCCTTCCGTGCCAATCACAATTCACTGCTCTGCTGAAGAAGTTCCTCCTCAGAATCCTGATGATCCAATCTACTATAACGGAACATCAGTGGAGGAGTACGGATGGGCTGGCCAACGTTTGGGCAGACTTTTAGACGAGCTGAAAGACGTTCTTTGGCTTTGTCTTTACATGTTTTGCCCAGCCATCTTCGGCGTCATTCACGTTGCGTCTTGGAACGTCAGACTTCCCTCAAATGTAGAACAGTGGCTGTGGCGAGGAAGCGCTCTATATTGCAGCGCTGCGATTACGATAATGTGCCTCGTCTTCTTCCTCGCTGCTATTTTCGAAGCTCGCTTTTGGATTGGAAAAACCACGCTAGAATATATATACTCATGTGTGGGGGCGATCTCACTTTTGATTTACCCTATCGTCAGGCTATATATGATAGTTGAAGTCTTCCTGAGCCTGCGTACGCTTCCTCGCAGTGCTTACGAGGAGGTGCAGTGGTCGAGCTTTGTTCCCCATATCTAGCATTGTCGAAAGGATTGTTTTGTTGAACAGAATTAGATAGTATGAATAATCACGATGAGGTCTCCTTTTGTATATCAAGTACAGATAGATGCAAGGCGTTTCTCTAAGGAGAGGTGGAAACGCAGAGTACAAATCTGCGTCTTCATGTCCTGCAGTATCGCAAACTCTGACTCTGGGAAATTGTTTACGATGCTTGCTGCTGGTTACAATAGGTACAATTTTGGAAAGACTAATTCTTCAAATGGGCTCGGACCCACATTGGCAGATGGATCAACAAACACCTGCTCACGTCCACCCCCACGCTGTCCTCGCAGAGCCATTATCGACACTCTTCCTCTCCGCCTCCAACCCACCCCCCCCCCGGCCCTATCATCCTCAACCTCCTCACCCTACTCCCATTCCGTCGACCACACAAACACCCCGATCGTGGAGCTCAGAATTACTATCCCGCGTTCAACATATGGAATATGCCGAACTGGTCTTTTACCCTCTACTTTGCAGTACAAGGAGCTAAAAACCCTGGCATCCGATAAACGCGAACATTATTGCGCGAAATACTCAACATGCCATTTACCGCCAGAGATATCCAGTACTGGTTCTGCTCGCAACCCTCTTGCATAAGCTTTTTGGCCTTCTAAGTTCCCTGCGGGTACGCCGCAGCAGCAACTTCCGAAAACTCGGAGAGACAATTACAGGCTTGGGAGCTCCAAGCAACCTGGAGAGTAAGTAGTAATCTTCTACGTGCCATTTTCAACATTTCACCCACACATTTGTCTCGAAGTTTGATCACTTTTCTGCCGGTTATCAACCAAGAAAAGATGTGCAAAGTCGCTCCAGCTTGACAATTTCATTCCTCAAGAAGAAATCACGTCGCAGCCAGAGAGATTGCAATATTCGAAGGTCTCTGGTCCTCCCGGCCAAATCCGACCCGTGTTGTGCTTGTCGTTCACGTAAGTCGACTGTTCACCGCTTCTAAGCTTCTGAGAAGCGAGAGGAATTAGCCGGGGGGCTGCTGGGTACGCGCATGGATTATAGCTAGCTGGCTGCATGATTATAGGCCGACGTCTGATTTATGGGATGGTTCGAGCTGCCTGTTGATTTTTTTTTGAAAGGCGAGTTGGCGATTTAGGAGGAACCATCCGATATTATATAGAAGAGCTGCACGGTGGTCTCATATCGTTTCCTGATGTGCCAATTATGGCATATCACTGCATTGAGCTTGCGCCGAACATTTGATTCACGCGGCTCTTTATGCTCATGCTCATCCGTTCGGGAACTCCAACTTCTTCGTTAACAATCGCAAAGCTTGACTCGCGGAGTTCGTTTTCTCACTTCTCTGCTTTTAGTCAGTAGGGAAATTGATGCTTGCACGAGTGGGTGAATCGCGTATGCTTTTCTTTCAATCTTTTGACTAATCAAAACGAATTCGTCAAAGCGTATCGATAATCATCTTTGAAGTTTTACATACTCTCTCCGTTGATCGCCGAAACAGCTTTTCTGGGGATTCGCTGTGGATCGAGCATCGCTATGAGCGGTAGCAGCTTTCGTAGCCTTGGGGCTCTTGGGCAAGGATGTGATACCAAGGATAAACTTCCACGTCCGAAAAGACATGATTGGGAAAATCCACGTTTGTCTCTGGTTGATCTTGAAGCTTCTGATTGAAAATAATCTTTATAGATTCTGCTTATTATGTTCAAGATCTGCTAGATAGCTGTGGGTAAACATTCGATTTAGGCCAGCCAACTCTACTACTACATACCCCCTCGTTCCGCTCTCTCAAGTTCAACTACAAGCAAGCCACTTTTGACTCAACCAAAACACACACACACACACACACACACACACACACCTCATAAATCCCGCGCAGCACAAATGTCCAAGAACCCCCCATATTCAATGACGATGATCAAGTCACACGAAACCAACACCGTCGCAGCAAGAAAGGAAGGAACCCACTCACTCACCCTTTTTTATCGAATCCAACAAACACCACCATACTCAGAACCAGTGGGACTGCGGGTTACTTGATTGGTCCTGATCGTATTCGGCATGTTGGACTGCGGGGGTTATGTAGATCATCATTATTATTAATCGTGATGATATGTATGGTAATTTTGTAATGTATATGTTGTAGATGACCAAATATTGCATGGTGAATGGACATGGCAATTAATTGCATTACTTCATTGGGCGGCACAGTTTAGGTTTTTATGATCGTCTTGTTTTATTATATAGATAGATAGATAGATAGATAGATAGATAGGCATGTGGTTCATATTTTCTTTCTTTCGCTCTCTTCATTCGAATTAATTATTTTTCTTCTTCTTCTTTCAGGGTCATATGAGTAGACTTTTCTTTTTGTTTTGTTTCATTCACCCACCCACCCACATTTATTCTCATCTATCTATCTATACGTAGATTAGTGTACTTACTTTCGAATAACATCGTATATCTAGATTAGATATGAAAAAATTCTTCCTCAGCGCTGGAGACACGAACGAACATATATGCTTATTCAACCCCTTTTATATACTGCTAAGTGGCCCTGGCATTGAAACGATCCCAACCACATTACCTACCTACTCCGATGATGGTTCATTTGTGCCCGAGGTACGATATGAAACCTTATTTATCATTCATTCATTCAACAATCCCATCCAACAATTCCACCCAACCAATTCATCCTCTCCCCACCCCTCCTCTCCTCTCCACTCCTCTCCTCTCCTCTCCTCTCCTCTCCCCTCCCCTCCTCTCCTCTCCTCTCCTCTTCCCTTCTCTCCCCACCAAGCAAAGTGCAATGAAGAATGCAATGCGGACGGAGAGATACATACATACGAGCCCTGCTATTATTGTGATGTGATGTTTTATTCTGTCCCATCCCATCCCCATCCCATCCCATCCCATCCCATCCCATCCCATCCCCCATCCCCCATCCCATCCCATCCCCATCCCATCCCACTTACTCGCTTAACTTTTATTCACAAAGTAATCTATCTTAACATGCGATTTAATTGCTACTTAGGAGGGAGCCGTGCGTGAGGAATTTCAGCGCTCTGGTCCAAGCAGTTTCAACCCCAGCACAGCACGTTAACGTAATCTAATGTAAGCACGGTACCATGTCAGAGGGGGGGGGGGGGGGGTT
>WOGZ01000097.1:36557-109334 GCA_009733775.1 Alectoria sarmentosa
GGAGGGGATGGATGGGATGGATGGGATGGATGGGATGGAGGGGATGGATGGGATGGATGGGATGGATGGATGGGATGGATGGGATGGGGTGGGTGGGAGTGCTGTAAGTTAGGGATAGAGGGAAGTATCGATCGGACGGATGGGGAAAACAGAGGGTAGGTAGGTTGGGTGGGATGGTGGATTAGAGCCATGGAGGAGAAGTTTGTTGCAGGGCTGTTGGAGAGGTAAGCACGCACGCACACATGAAGGAACGAAAGAAAGAAAGAAAGAAAGAAAGGCATAGATGTCTCTCTGCTAGCTGGTTGAACGCCGTCGTAGTAAAAGTGATAGTAGTAAACAATGGGTATATTCCTTTCCTTGCGCAAGATGTGCTGATTTCCCGTAAACCACCCCCCCCCCCCCCCCCCCCCCCCACCCCCAAAGCGTCAATGCACCGACCGGTAAAGCAAATCAATCAGACAGAGCTCCCAGACTCCATCCCTCTATCCCTCCCTTCCCTTCGCCGAGACCCAGCCCGACTAAACTTTTTCATCCCATCCTGGCAGCATGACCGTCACTTCCAGAGCGCCTTGATCGCCTCCGTCCAGCCGCCAAAGAGCCACTCATCCCCATGCCGGCCGCACCGCGTCACGGTGCCCGACTGCTTCTTCCTCCTCGTCTTCTCCTTCTTCGGTCGCGAGCGCGATGCGGATCGCGACGAGGGCTGCGACGGACTGCTCTTTTGGGAATTGGAGGAGCAGAAGGAGTAGCGGGAGAGGGAGGCGGACCAGAGGGCGTCGTCGGCTGTTGAAGCGTGGCTCGGTGCCGGGCTACTGTTTGTGTTTGTTGTAGTTGGAGATAGGGGTGAGGATGCGGAGCGGAGGAATGGTGGTGGTGGTGGGCGAGGGGAGGTTGGAGGAGGAGAGGTTGGGGCTGTGGTGGTGCGGATCGGAGCAAAGCGGGGGCTCAGTGGTGCGGAGGAAGACGACGTCGAGAGCGGCGAGTCTGCGGGCGAGGGAGAGGAGGAAGGGGGGAGGTCGGTGGTGAAGAGGCTGGTGGGGTGGCTGGGTCGAGGGGAGGGGGTGCGCATGGTGGTTGCTGAGGCCGACGGTAGGGAGTGGTTGGCGGACGGGGGAAGAGGGGTATGTAGGCTCGTTTGGGTCTGTATTTTGGTCTTCGAAGAGACTTGGAGGGAGATTTGGGAGGTTCTGTCAATGAAGGCGACGAGGCGTAGAAGCGGGCACAGTGAGTGAGGGAGTAGAAGTTGTTCAGAGGGTCACATCCGCAGTGAAACATTTGAATGAGTGTGAGGGTGGTTGTCCGTTTAAAAAAGAGAGTGGAATGAATTGGGAAGAATGATGAGTGATCCTGAATAATGTTTCATGCAGAGCAAGCCATTTGAAGAAGGGGGGGTACATGCGAGTTTATATCTCCCCACCCGGAAATGACGGTAACACCGAAAGACGAAGATGCCGACGTATTGGCTTCCGACTAAGCAGGAAGGGTTATCAACACACACCGCTGAGCCTATTCATCCTTGACGAAGGATCCGGTCTTGTATCAGCAGTGTCAGCGTACAAGATAGAAGCTAGCCAGTAGTGACATTGATGTTGGAAAAGCGGTCGCAGTTGGCGGCCAATTGGCAAGCGAGAGACAAACTGTGGGATGATGGGATCTTCTTTGTTGTTATTGTTATTGTTATTATTATAAGTATTTTCATGCAGAGAGGCCTGAAATGATGGAAGCGGAGGCTAGCCCTAGGTCTGACAGTTGGGGGGCCTGATGTTCTCGACTGCTAGTCTGTTACTCTAAGTAAGCGAGGGACCGACCATTACCATGTGGATGCCGGATGGGGCCGAATCATCAGCCTTGACCACGTGGGAATCCTGCATGCATCAAACCGGTAAATTGCCCGTCTCGGTCATGATCCCGTAATCTGATGCATGTAGGGCTAGCTATCACACTAAATTACTGCCGAAACCTCCAAAACATGCAAGCCTCCGAGACAATCATAGGTAATGCCCAAGGAAAGTGCAAACCTTTCATCTCCGTGCGAATAGAAAAGCCAAGACATGCACCGCTGGGGATGATTGGAAACACGTAGGTTGCCGCTAGCAAAGATCCTCCCCGGGCACTTACTTGAATCCTAAGCGAGTGTATAGGGCTAGCCGCTGCCCTACGGTTTCATGTTTCAGCTCTTGGCAAAAACCAGTGTCAATTCCACCTGTGGCGCCAACTCTCACTTTCCCAGTTGGAAGCAACGGCTGCTAGCCCCGTTACGAAGATGATCCTCTCTGAGTCATATTCAGGTACACGCCGACATTGCTGGGAAGAAGTTGCATGGGCGCCGATCCTCCCGTATTTCATTCTACCCTCGAGGTTTCCCACCCATGCGGTGACATATAAGCAGAGACATCCATCACAACTGTCAGCATCGAAAGGGGAGACTGGCCATCTCATCTCATCGATTTGCGGAATCAAGGCCAGCAACTTGTTCCTTTGAGAGGTGGCAGGCCTCGGACACGTGCCTTGTCTTTTCGCAAACCTCATGTATGCAGTACTGTAGGAACTAACGAACGGATCTGGGGGGCTAATACCCAAGGATGGATCCGACATGACGTCTGGTGACCATGACGACGCTAGAGAAGCAACAACGCATCGCGTGAGAAGACATTAGTAAGTCAATTGCGAGGCCCCTCTACTACTGCCACCTCCACCCAAACCTGCGCAAATCCCTTGTTCTCCGTTTGGATTTCCTCCCGAAAACACTCATTCTCTCGGTTCAGAGCCCTCACTTTCTTGTCCAAATCGCTCTTCATCTCCAGCTTTTTCAACCCATCATACTCGCTCTTCCCCCAATTGCCTGTCAAAGTCTCCAAATATTCGGCTGACGCCCTTTGGTTGGCTTTATTCAGTAGGGTAAATACCCCATGAGTAAGCGACTGGCAGTGGGTCGGAGCCGTGCTTGTAACGTCGGGAGAGGTTGGTAACCATTGCAACTCGTGGATTATGTAAACATGTGGAGCCACCATGAAGGCGGATTTAGGGATGGAAACCCGTTCATTGGCTGGCATCAACTCTGGGTTTTCTTCAATCAGCCATGGATTTCGCAGAACAAGCCTGAGAGTTGCCACTTACCTCGGTACACAGCCGTTTCGATGTGAATCTCTAGGACTGTAGCCATGTGTGTTTGCATTCCATACTCGTCCTGCTTGTAGAAATATGACCATCCCTTGGACTGAATACCCTCGAATTCATCAATCTGCGGCGACTGGACCTCCGCTTTGGCAACGGCGTTGGCTTCGCTCATGGTGCGGTAAGGCCCCATATCCAACTCGATAGCGTCGTTCTCAGTCTCCAGCCACTCGCGCTTCTGGACAAAATACAGATAAGCAAGGTGGGGGACTTCGGTCTCATCATCTTCATCTTCGTCTGCTTTCTGATCCACTTCCATCCCATGAGTCCAATCTCCAGTCTCCTGAAACATCCTCAGTGTTTCTTTCGATAGCCCCTTTCCTGCAGTTTGACGATGTTCGACAACATGTTCAACAAATGACTTCTGGTCATCAAGCTTAAGTTCGCTACCTGAACATAGCGCCTGGTCCTGTGTGGTGGTCCGTACTTCTGGAAATTCCGAGAATCTCGGTGCCTGACTGTTAGAGTCTTGCGGTAGCGCTGTCATGTTGGCAATTGGTGGTGGTCTTCCGATGTGCTTTTCGATTGGTGAACTGATTGGGATTATTTGCCTATGATTGGGTACATTGCTCGAGGCCGACCCTTTCTCAATTGAAGGTACCTGAGTTGCAGCCAGATCGGTCTGCTCATTCTTCTTCGTAACAACATGATTCGCCACTCCTTCGAGACTAGGATGATCGTTCCATTGCAAGCTCATTGGGTTTCCGTACTTGGTGACGCAGTTCTCAAAGTGAAAGTTGACTGCCTTCGACCTGGTGAACTGTGAGTCGCACCTTGGACAATGGAAAGCGCCACGACTGGCTCTTTTGACTGGAGGTTTCTTCTCGGGCGAAAAGACTCCACAAACTTTTGTCGGGCCACGGATACGAGTTGCACGTTTGGACTTACAGCTTGCGAAGATCTTGTCTCTCGAATAAGCGGCACGGATCACTTTGCCATGCTCCTGGGCGTCATTGTTCTGGGTGGCAGTCTGTCTCGAACACATGCCGGAAGTATCCTTGTGGCTGTCACCAGGATCTTCATGGCTGTGAGTTGGAAGAGCACTTTCTTGACCATCGTCTAATAGGTCTGGATTGACAGGAGAAACTCCATGGACGACTGAAGGCCCAATGCGTCCATCACCCACTCTAGCAGCGGTTTCTTGCCCTTCAAGGGATTCAGACGCGATCGAAGACACGGCCAAATCGACATTTTCTCCGGCTATCCTATCATTTTCATGGCCACATGTCTGGTCAACATCCACCCCAGTTTGCGCGTCTCCTGCATACGTGTTCTGCATCAGTATATCAGACCTTTCCTGGTGATGTCGACGCTTCCTTGCCATACGTGCTAACTTTTCCGAGGGCGATTCGATCTGCGCAGGTGATATGAGCTCATCGTAGCCTAGTTCACCAATGGTGCGTTTGCGATTGGAGTTCAATACACTCATTTCGAACTGCGGCGCATCGCGATCCTTCCTGGTTGTATTCTTAGTGCCCTTCTCGTTGTATAATGCGATGGCAGATTTTCGGCTTTTGGCTTTCTGTTGCATCCCAGGAACCTTGTTCCCTGTATGATGGGCATCGTGGGTTCTGTACCAGGCTTGGAAGCCCATGCTGCGATTTTCTAGCGCTGCTTGCACACTTGGAGCCGGGATGTCATCCTTAGTAAGAGCACGAAACAAAGGCTGGGTAACCCTCTTGGTGTGCGTCACAGGGTCTGGTCTCTGAGTGTTCTTGTCGGGATTATGGCTCTTAGCTACTGACTGGAAGCCTAAACCCCGAATTCCTGCAACTGCCTGCTGGGATGGAGTAGGGTGTTCCCCCACAATTGGAGCCTCATTGTTGCCCTCAAGTTCGATGTAACTGACTTCCGCAATGTCTGGCTCGTCATCATCAAGTACCACAATGGGATCATATGCCTTGGAGCCGGGCAGTATCTTGCGTTCGAATGCCTCGTTGAGCATGTTTCGATGGCGAAAAGGCTGATCGAATGGGATGAGCTGCTGGGATGTAAACCGTTGGCTGTCATTGGAAAAAATTGTTAGAATGGGTAGCATCGTCATACTTGCAAGGAAGATAGAAGTAAGTGCGGTACTTACTGACGATAAATACTTGCTCGTCAGCTATCTCCTTTATAGAAAAGCCCAGCCTAGTCACATTCTCTGGTAATGCGTCTTTCAGTACCTTGAGAACTTCAAACCGTGATAGTCACGAAAATGCGAAAGAGAGATCCCAATTTTACGTCGCCAGCGGCAAGTTCAACAATGCTTTTTCTTTGCTGGAAGATGGTGGGTGGGGAGCTGGTAGACCTCTGACGTGTATGGTAATTTCTTCCGCGAAGCTGAAAGTCAGTTCTCAAGACCAATTTTCTCTTTTCACATGCATGGGCAGAAACAAAGCCACGAGATAGTGTTATAATTGGATTGTGAGGCTTCGGGGTTCCAAGTGAATTGTCAATAATCGCTCAGACGAGGCATACTTCGAAGAGTGGCGGTAAAATGCCCTCCTTTCCTCACACAGACTGACGGCTGGAGTGATACCTAAGATGACCAATTCCAGATGAGTTTGTGACTATCAATCTTCTATCGGAAAATAATTTTAGCCTCTTTCATCCCGTCTTCCTGGCCCTTTGATCTCGATCGGCAGACTTCCGGCGTGTGGAGAGCTAGCCGTAAGTGGGTCCTTGTTCTTCTTCTCATCTACGTCCACATCTTCATCATACTCGTCTTCGGGATCTGTCTGCTGAGGTTTGTTCTTGCCCGCCCATCCAAAGTCCTCGTCGAAAGTAAATAGGTCGTCACTTTCTAGATGCTCGAAATCGTCTGCTCCACTAGCGGAAGGCGAAGGCTTCGAGATATTCAATTCTGCTGTGCGGCCAAACGTCGAAAGATTAGCCATCCAGCCGTACGCTGGCGCGCTTGATGACGAGAAACCGACGCCATTGCTCTGGGACCTGTTGACGGCAGGGCCAGGACTGTTCTGGTTTCTTACGACTTCAAAGAACTCAAAGCCACCAGTAGCGTCAGTGGAATCTGCCGGCTTTGTGGGCGCCGTACAATTTGAGCGTCGGGCAATTGGAGAAGTACTCGGTGATACGAGGGTGTCGTCAATGGAGAACAAGACCCGTTTCGGAGACCGAGGCTGTTTAGGATCTCGGAGACTGCTTCGCAGGCTCGCAATAGAAGTGTCTGATCTTGAAGAATCCCTTCGGTGATGCGAAGGCTTCTCTGGTGGAACACTCGACGACAGCGGCCGGACAGGTCGCAGAGGAGGGGAAGTCATGGGCGGGTGGACGGCCTCTGCTGATGACGAGAGCATAGCGCTACTGTGGTATGTTACTGCAGATAGGTTGCTCGGATTGAAAGATGGGGGTCGCAAAAGTTCCCTGGATTTGCCCCCCTCATCGGCGAATGCATCTCCCACGAGTGGAAGATAGCTTGGGGTAAAACGTTTCTGGAACTCTTCCTCTCGCTCAAGCAGTGCTTCTGTGGGTCGGTCTGGCGGACCCGGAGAGCCTCCTGGACTGGAATTTGATTGAGCTGTAGCAACAAAGCCTTCTGTCTCTGTATCTGGGCCCTTCTGACCTCCGTCATCCGACTCGCCCTGCACATAATTGTCCTCCTCTTTCTGCATGGACCCAGCTTCTGCTGCTGCATTCTTTTCTTTGGATCGTCCGCGCTTGCGCAGACTTTGTGGGGTATCTTGTGGACCGTTCTCCTTGTTCTTGTCCCTCAATTGTCTCTCGAAGACCCTGTATTCATGCTCTTTACCGGCCTTAAATTCTGCAATTTCCTGATCTAGCTGTCTCCTCTTCCCGTCCAATGCTTCTATGATCTCATGCTCTCTTTTCTCGGCCCCAAGGTTCGGCTCCTTTGCTCGCCGGGCCATGTTGCGGGGCGAAGGCGTCTTCTGCCTTTTCCTTTGTACTGCTTTTAGTAATTCCTGGGCATGAAGACGGGCACTGGGGCATGGGTAGATGGTCTAATATATGTCTGTCAGTAGGCAACCAAGACTCTCGCTTCCCCCAGGATCATTGACTTTTTCGAATGCACATGTCTATGCACGAGCATGTGCATTGATCATCATAGACAAGTCTAAGAGTCACAAGTTGAGGTCTTCCGGCCTCGGCAGGCGTTAAGAGAGCGGGGGGATTATCTCCGAAACACAGACTGTGCCGTCCCTCATTTTCTCTTTGACCGCGACACATTTTCACAATATATATCATGTCAGACCAGGATTCGAAATAGATTGCAATATCGTGGAAGAAACGCAGATTGATTATAGAACTGCTGAATGGATGTGTAGACCACAAAACTGGACCTCCCAAGCGACCAATACCAACTAAGCAATGATCAACAGGCAGTTCCGAGCTTTTCCACCACCACCACCATCGTCACTACCAACGTCAATATTGTTCATTCCAGCTCACGAGATCCGATGTAGGCGTAAAGCACTTTCATCGCTTTTGGTGTGCTACGAGATCGTTCTCTTGAAGTACAGGAAAATGGAGCTTTACTGATGCCGAAGCAACTTGCGTGATATCCTCCTAGCTAAAGCCGATGACATGAGTGCAAAAGCAGAATTTACGACCGCATTTACCTACGGCAACAGCTAGAGACTCTCAAATTCGCGCCTCTCATTCTCATCCTTTGCGATTCGTTTCACAGTCCACTCCCACAGATCCTCCTGCTTCTCCACCACCTCGCTGTCCTTGCTGGACGGTATCGGATTTTGACCCTCGTAATATTTACCACTGACTCCCTTCAAATCATCCCCTACCGCCAATCGTGCAAGTGAGGCCCCAGATTCCTTAGGTGAATGAATGTTTGGAGAGATGAGTAGTCGCAGCAGCCAAATGGTCCGCGGCAGTACGTGGTTCCAAATGAATTGTATAATTGATGAATAGTCTCTCGCCAAGCCGGTCCCAGGCAACAAACCAGGATCGAAAGCGTTAACAGTCCACTTCTTGCCTGGGGTTTTTTCCAGCCGTCTCTGTAAAGCATACGTCCACATAATGTTGCAGAGCTTGCTCGTGGCGTAACGTTGTCTCCCTTGATATTTCTCGGTTTCTTTAGTTGGGAGGGCTAATTCCTCGGCCGAGTTGTATATGGCGTCTGGAAGTCCACTCTTTTGTGCTGGATCACTGCATTATAATCTCCGAGTTAGAATTACCTAGTTGAGGGGATTTTTGAGCCCTGGAACATGTCTACGGAGTAGATGCTCTGAGAAATGTCTCAAAATTCAAAAGTTGATCCAAAAGGGAAAAGATGGAGTCCGAAAATACGTACTGGGTTCCGCTGGCAATGATGACAATGCGTGCCTCTTCAGCAAAGAATGGGCGCATGAGGTAGAAAAGCAGAGCGTGCCCGACATGATTGATCGCGAAAGTGGATTCGATCTTGTCCTCAGTGTAGCCGAGATCGAGGATTTGTAAACCAGCATTGAGAACAAGGGCTTTCATCGGTGGATAACCCTTTTTCGCGTAGTCTGCGGCGAAGGCACGGACTTTGGCTAGACTGGATAGGTCAAGCTTGAGATATTCGACATTGCTGTGACCTGTTATCTCGTTGATCGAGACGGCAGCATTGTCCTTATTGGAGCGCGAGGCGATCAGGACTTGGTATTGAGGACATTGCTGGGCGATTTTTAGGGCACATCCGTAGCCCAGCCCTATGGTACCGCCAGTAACCAGGATTGTACCGGTTGGGTTGGACATAGTTGATAATTTGAGTGGAGGTGCGGCTAGACTTTCACGCTCTTGTCTCTGATGATAAGAAAAGGAATAATAGAAGCCGTGGTGCCTAAAGTGGGAGAATATGGTGGGAAGAGTGAATGAGAGCAGAGGAGGATTCAAGGTACCAGAGGGAAAACACCTGAATATATATTTTTTGGAAAAGGCATGAATGGGCGGGAATGTAGAGAGCGGTGCTTAGCTTATATCCATAGGCAGAATGTTCCTCCGTGCACGTAAGTCTCGGTAGAGTACCTTGGCACGCGGGTGACAGAAAAGCCTGCACACTGCAAATCCTCCACAACTTGCTAACGAGAAGTCCTATCACGAACCCTTTGCTCCGTGATCAGAGAAAAATAACCAATCTCTTTCCTCCGTCGCAACTGTTACCTTTCGAAGAAGGCAATGATGGGATTATTGCTAATCACAAAGTGATGCATCTCTTGGTGTGTGCAGGCTTTTCTATCACCCGCGACCTTAGGTCTACATTCCTTCGGCTGGCCTTTTGCAACATACGCTAAAACAAGGTCTAGTAGCGCTACGAGATATGTATGCCAAGATGTCGATTTGCAGGCAGAAAGAGACCTGCAGTGTATGGAGTATAGACCCTGGCTCTAGCGTATGCTGCCAAAGGTCTAGTCGAAGGCTCATCAGTCAAGACACCAGCTCAATATTATTCTAGGTAACAACTTTTTGAATGAACAGTCCGCTTTGCGGGAAGACTGCCAAGCTTTCAGGCAACATCTAGGATGTGCCAAGGCGCGGTAGACCCAAACAGGACTAGCCCTGTATGTGGAGATGAAAACAATCAGGAAACTAAGTGGCATTTTGAACCACTACGAACACCAGATATATGTCGACAAGGAGCGCCCCAGTAGAAAGGATTTCGGCCACAAAACTGAAGCAGATGGTGAGAAGAGTAAATTCTTGACGAAAAGTTTTTTCGTAACTTGCAGTTTGATGAAGATGCAATTAAATGTTCCTTGGGATTGGTGGCCAAAATTACCAATTGTCTTGTCCACCAGCCTGCAATAGAAATCCTTACTAGCTTTTCAAAAGCTTTCGTCGACAGAAGCGATGACACCATGTCTCAACTCTACCATCATGGAGGCTTCCGGCTTACCATTATCGACGTTTATGCCAAAACCTGCTTGGAAATGTCCAATATGAGCATACGTGTGGACAATACGGAGCTTTCTTCGCTCGTGGAATATGTGCTTGTCAACAAAGCATGCCTTTTTCCAGTCTCATTTACGCAGACAACAATGTGCTCCGGATACAATGGCGATGTGCGAATCGCTACACTTCCTCCATCATACAATGGAGAGTTACTCTCTGTCAGCTCATGTCTTTCATAGCGATGCGGCCATAAATTCCAGGAATACATATTCGCACACAATGTTGGGGGCGCCGCGGAATTTGTTCGTCTGATGCTTCAGGACGGTGCCCCAGGCAAGTAAATTGTTCAGTACGCATGGCCGTGGCCTAAGGCAATAAGTAGCCTCAGACGAAAGTTCCCACAGCAGATCGATCATGGTGGTCGGCTACGTGAAAGACGATGGGCAGCTCCGCAGATTTCAAGGTATAGGTCTCGGCAGCCAGTTCAAAATCAGCCATCCACTGCCCGCAGAGATATCGCCGCAGCTGCTATTGCTATCCTGCACCAGCCTTTCCCTTCGTCTGCATTTGCATGCGGCATGTTCCTCGTATGCAATTCCTTCATCACGTTGAAGCTGATCGGAAGCCTCAGCAGTGGAAATCTGGATAGCGAGATACTACAGATCGCAATATGTTTGAAGCAATTCAAAAAATCCATCATCCCATCTGGCCATCGTGGAGGCGGCTCCTCGTCTGTGCTAGGTTGTCATTTGTCCAATTCTAAGAGATATATCCAGCCAATGCCTAATCCTATGATTCCTTCTCGTTCGGGCCTTCAAACAAGTTCTGACATCTATCTCGTACGGTCTGAGCTGCTGTATAACCTCAAAAAACGAGGCAGACGTGGAGGAAGATTGGAAAGACATGTTCCTGCAGAAAACCCAACTACCAAATGGGTTCGTTCACCTGAATCAAAGAATTCGAAGCCATACCTTGACAATGGCGTACTCTCTCACTATGCACGGAACCCAAACAATACGCCGTCCGTTGACTATCTCCGGACGTGCATTCCAAAGAGACTTCGTGATCGAATGTTATCGCAGAAGGATCTCAGACGCGCGGGCTGGGCGGTGCTCATGAATGAAGAGTGCCATCAAACGGCAATCCTAGTCTTGCGGGGATGGATTCTGGCGATCCGTGCGGTCAGACCAGGGCTTTATTTGTCACTACGCGAAGACATCTTCGATAGGAATCACGGAGTTTGGGGGACTGCTTGCGCTTGTGGTCTGGCTTTTTCAATTCGCTCAAGGATATGCCAGATAGCGAGGTATGTTATGGAAGAAGCACTCCATAGTCGGGCCTTCTCTATGCTGATCGAGACAAGCTGACTGAGGCCGAGAAGTTGTGAGCGGGCTTCTTCGAGGTGGATTTTAAGCGGGTGTGATCAGTTTTGAAATTTCCAGTCTGGTTCAGTCGAGAGCTAATCGGCAAGAAAGGTGGGTCATCCAATAAGGTAGGAAATCACGTGGATCTTCCTCCGAAGTCCCGCCTCGACGAATCGCGTGTAGGTAAGAACAGTCCCTGCAGTAATTCTACAACCCCTCATTGCCGCATTCCAGACTTCGATCGACCGTGCTCGAGATTCGCTTCCGCCATGACCTTTTGAGGTCATTGTACATCTGGTGGCAGAATGCCACGTAATCTAGCAATCGCCTATTGTTGACTGCTCATTCAGATGGAAGGATATCATGCTATCATTGTTAGGCATTTAATTGAGATAATGCTCTATGTACTCGCACACCATCTTTACTGAATTGCTGATCCAGATGGAAGGATATCATGCCATTGGTAGGCACTCCATTGCGATAGGCTCTACACATCATGCACAGTACACTCAACTGCTCATCCGGATGGAAGGATATGTATCGCGCTCGTTATAGACTGCAATATTGCAAGCCACCAAAAACAGCAAAACAACGATCGGCAACGTCTCGCGAAGTGAGTCCCCGCTGCTATCAGGACCTTGCCGGAGATAACTCCGAATTACAGCCAGACCATTGGCTGCAGAAACGTCGGTGTTTGGACCAGTCTGTGGGGAACTGGAAAGATCATCCAGACAAGGGACTCCCCGCCGCTATCAGAACGTTTGAACCTCCCAACCCTTGCACCCTTATCGGAGACATTTTCGAACACAGCCAAACTATTGACTAGGGTAATGTCGGTGTTTGATCGATCTGTGGGGAAGAACTGAAGTCTCGAACCTTATCGGAGATACCTGCGGCAGCGACCAGTCTGTGGGGAATAATAAAAGTCTCGAACCTTTTCGGAGATACCTCCGAAGAACAGCCAAACTATTGGCTGCAGAAACGTCGGCCTTTGACCAGTCTGTGGGGAAGAACTTCGTCGAGATAAGGTTCTTCTTCTACAAAAGGCTTGCAAGAGCACAGAATTTATCTTCACTACAGAGCAATCTCTCCTTTTCATCATAGACCCCGACCACCGTCAAAGACACCTGAAAAATGCCTGCCGGAATCACCAAGTACAAGGCCGCAGCGGTACGTTTACATCACTGATCTTGCAAAATATACTAACAATCATCTAGGTCACCACTGAGCCCGCCGTATGTCTCTCTCGATCAGGTCGGTAGTTCCGTAATACTTATCGACTTTTAGTGGTTCGACCTGGAGGGGGGTGTTCAGAAGACCATTCACTGGATCAACGAAGCCGGGAAAGCCGGATGCAAACTGATCGGCTTTCCCGAAGTCTGTATGTATGCTGCCAGAGCTAGATAATTAGCGACCCTCTCATCACGGTCATTTAGGGATTCCCGGCTACCCTTATTGGATGTGGAAGGTTGGTCCCATGGTTGCGGATGCAACAGATTAGCTTAAACTAACTGTTGATAGGTCACCTACCTGCAATCGCTGCCCATGCTGAAGGCATACCGCGAGAACAGTTTGAAGGTGGACTCTGAGGAGATGAGGCGCATCAGGCGAGCGGCGAGAGAAAACCACATGTAAGAACATGTTTCCTGGCATGACGCTACCTATGCTGACAATCTCAAGCTATGTGTCCATGGGATTCTCTGAGATCGATTTCGCGACCTGTTTCCTAGCACAAGTATTGATTTCGCCGAATGGAGACGTCATCAACCACCGCCGCAAGATCAAGCCGAGCCACGTAGAAAAGCTTGTCTACGGCGATGGCGCAGGTGATACTTTCATGTCTGTTACCGATACCGACATCGGCCGTCTCGGCCAGCTCAACTGCTGGGAGAACATGAACCCTTTCCTCAAGTCCCTGAACGCCGCCTGTGGCGAGCAGATCCACATTGCCGCCTGGCCAGTCGCCCCTAGTGACTCCGTGAGGCAGCACCCGGACCCAGCGACGAATACTGGCGAGCAATGGGCTGACCTGATTACCCCTGCGTATGCCATTGAGACGTGTACGTGGACCTTGGCGCCTTTCCAGCGCCTTAGTGTGGAGGGTCTGAAGAAAAATACACCAGCGGGCGTTGAACCCGAGACGAACCCGGACCTATATAACGGGTGGGCGCGGATTTTCGCTCCGGATGGAGCTTGTGTGGCCAAGGCAGACAAAGATTTCGACGGCCTTTTACTTGCGGACGTAAGTACCCATCAGCTCCTGGCCATAGTCTGTCTTTTGTTACAATTTTTCATATTTACTGACCTACTTTTAGATCGACCTCAACGAGACACACATACCCAAGGCCATAACTGACTTTGGGGGTCACTACATGAGGCCTGATCTCATTCGACTGCTAGTTGACACGCGCCGCAAGGAGCTTGTGACAGAGGTAAGCGCAGATGGAAACATTGCAACCTACTCCACACGAGAGAGACTAGGGTTGGAGTTACCTCTTGACCCCCCAAATCCTAAGAATGAAAAGGCTGGTATGGTCGTCGCGACCAAGCAGCGTGACCCTATCAAGCCGCTTACTGCGAAACAAGCGATCAGAGCCTGAAGCTACTAGCTTTCTAGATGGATTCTTCTCTTGTTGGCGTCTTTTAGTCTTAATAGTTGGGGTTTTCGATTCAGTCCTTATCTATAACCGCCGGGAATCAGCGAGCTTGGAGCATGCCTAGTATGTATGAGACGCAATCATGATCACACGCATACTCAATCTAGTCAACGTGACAGAGTGAAGACGTTGTAAATCGTCAGTGGAAATGGTAGCCTTTTGCGTCCCTTTCTCCCAACGCAGCGATCTGCTCACGTGATCCTCATTCGAGAGCAGGTGTACACCGGGCACCAGTTGTAGCCTCGTTGGGGCGATCCATTAGATAATAGTGTCGCTTCTGGCAATTTTTATAACCACCTCCTTGAAACCAGCCTCTCTGCTGCTGGTGAGGTTGACGGGGCGCAGTTCGTCGATTCGGGCCCGTGCAATGCTTGCAAAACCAGACCCTGTGACGTCTGCGTTTGGGATGCAATGGAGAATTGATGATTGTTTCAAGTGTTGGGAGCCCATATGCTTCAGGGAAGTGTGTCGTCAAGATAAGGCGTGCTATCATGACGCGTGCAGCCTGAATCCAACGCTCTTCTCCGATGAAGTTGAGCTATGGCCGCTTATTCAACCCTACAGTCATTAAGACCAGTAGATTTTTCAGCTCGGCCCTTTGCATAGATTGAGATATTTGACCGCATAAGCTGAAATCTTGGTATTGTCAGGTATTTCAGCTTCTATGAGATTTTTTATTGCGAAATCTCGAATCATTCGATCTGAAGAGAGGTTCGGGGATTCAAGGAAACTCCGCCGTACTAGGCCGAGCGTGCCAAGCCCTAAACGCGGACACGCCGCAGCCGACTACGGACGTGGGATAAGTGACGACTTGACCAGAGCAGGCTGATTTTCCTGAAATCTATCATATCTTGATGCCTTGAGTACTGTTCAGTATGTGGAATGACGAGGACAACAACCCTTATAGCTCCTTTGACCGCCATGACTCTACCTCATCAATCCCCCCCCAAAGTTCCCACAACCATGGTATGCGATCTTTAACTTTCCATTCTCACCAAGTCCTTTCACTGAAATGGAGCCTACGCCTCAGGTTTTGAGCGCCCATCTACCCCTACGTCCGAAGATGACTCTCCCCCGAACGAGCCTCCAGAATTTGTGTCAAGGCCACGGGACTTGAGTGACGACGAGGGTGACGACGCCCAGCAAAGAGCTCCACGCAAGAAGGGAGGCTATGATAGCCGCATCGAACAGATACTTTATGAGAATCAGGACTTGCAAATTATCATCACAGATGCTGGGAAGAACCATGAGAGTGGGGGAAGCTACATTGCATACACGATACGCACTGGGGTATGCCCCACACTGAAGAAAGGCAGTCACTATTCTAACAATATGTAGGATCTCGAAGTCCGCAGGCGATACTCTGAGTTTGCCTCTTTAAGAGCTACGCTGGTCAATTTACATCCCACATTGATCATACCTCCGATCCCAGAGAAACATTCAATGGCGGACTACGCGGCCAAGCCCACAAAAGCGAAAGAGGATACCAGCATAATAGACCTGCGAAAAAGAATGCTTGCAGTCTTTCTCAATCGATGCCGGAAGATGAAAGAGGTCCGAGAAGATGGCGTGTGGTGGAGATTTCTCGACCCGAATGCTAGCTGGGTAAGCAATGCTGAATACGCGAGATTTGCCATAACTAATGTCGCGCCTGCAGGCTGAGGTACTGCATTCACACCCTGTAGCCTCGATACCCAAAAGTATCATGAAAGCACCACCCCTCAATCCTTCCAACCCTACACCTGCACATCAATGGCTTCCTGTCCCCTCCTCGTCAGCAAAATTGAAGACGGCGTCAAAGATCTCCGCAACCGGTACACCATCGTCTCCACCTATGAACTCTGGCATGGCTTCTTCAGCAGCCCACACAGTCCCGGGTACCCAAATTTTTGGCCGCTTCCCTCCTACATCTCAAAATCTCTCCGAACAAGACCTCGACCCTTACTTCAACAACTTCGAATCTGCAACAAGAGATCTTGAACTTCTATTACAAGGAAACATAGAGAAAGTCAATCGACGTACCCTCACACATCTCTCGGCTCTTTCCACAGATATGGCAGAACTCGGGGCGAGATACAACGGTTTTGCTCTTTCTGAGCAGTCATCAACTGTCGCTGCTGCCATAGAGCGGATAGGGCAGGCTGTGGACTCTTCTTACATCGCAACTGAAGAATTGTCATCTACTCTAGGTGCCAATTTTGCGGAGCCAATGCGTGAAAGCGCACAATTTGCTGGAGTAGTCCGCGGTGTCTTGAGGTTCAGAATAATGAAGAGGATACAGGAAGAGATGACCAAAGATGAGCTGGCAACGAAACGGAACCTGCTCGAATCCTTAGAGAAGAGCGAGTTGGAAGCCAATAGGATTGAGCAGTATCTTGCAAGTGGTGGCCATACCGGCCCTCCCCCTAAGCGTTCTGCATCTTCGGCTTCTGCGCGGAGCTTCAAATCCGAGGTCGGTGTAGCCCAGCGACAAGAGGGCGAAGACAGAGCATCCATAGATTCCGATTTCCCGCCAACGCATGGGGACCCATCCTCGGCGTCGCATGGCCCCCAAGGACACGACCAGACAACGCCCACGAGATCGAAGAGCCAAAGTGGAGGGTTTGTAGCTAACAAATTTTTTGGGAGGATAAGTCACACCTTCCAAGGCATTGTTGATGTCGACCCTGAGCGGACCCGACGGGATCAGATAGGAAAGACGAATGAGAGCTTAGTGCATGTAAGATACGCGGTTTGGAGCGCTTTCGTCTTGAGCTAATGAATACCAAGCTTGAACAAGCTCTCAGTGTGTCTGAGCAGGATGTCAGAGAGGCAAGCGCAGGTGTTCTGAAGGATCTTAAACGATTCCAATTGGAAAAAGAGGAGGATCTGAAGCGCTACATGGTGTGTTCCACACCTGCATTACTCCGACATGCTGCTAACCTTGGCCTAAAGATCGCGTATGCTAAATGCCATGTTGATTGGGCGAAAAAGAACGTCGACACGTGGAAAGAAGCTAAAGATGAGGTGGAAAAGATAGAAGTCAGGTAATATTGCTATGACGTCGTGAGAATTCGTAAAGGTCCCCAAGTACATAGCTATTTATATGAAGGACCAGAAACAATCTGTATGCTCCGTTGCGTTCCCGTGAGACTTTTCATCGTTGATCTATTCGCAGTGGAGAGATTTGAGGGTGCAGTGATACGGTATGATTGGAGATAGAAGAAGCCTAGGATCACGCCTAGTATCACATTGTCAAAGCTGAATCTGAACCATAGAGAAAGATGAAATAAGATGCCAATAAGATGCCAAAGCAAGAACTCGATACAAGGTACTGGGCTTCTGCATCCTAAGACATCGCGTAATGCCCGACGTCATAGACTTTGGTACCTGCAGCAGGATCTCCTCTAGACTATGTGGCTCAAACAGGACTTGTACTTTGAGCTTCAACGAGCTTTTGTCCATCCGCATCGTTACATAAGCTTATCTTACCCTTCCTTCCGCTCTCTACTGTGCAACGATACTTTATCCTTTTACAAAATCCTCCCAAGGTACTGTTGCCCCACTTTTAATTCATTTCGGCATAGCGCCCCTATACCCCAGATCTGCACAAGGTACTGCTGCTCTCGAACTAGCCTTAGCTTTTTCTCCGTCTTACTCTTGGCCTGTGCCGGAGTCTCGTTCGACGTTCGTAATACCCCTCTCATTGTTATGAGACAAGAACAAGTCCATTCTTCCCATTGACATCTCAAACTGGGTACCAGAAAGCCAAAGCGCGCAATCTTTGAGCGCGCATTGAGGCTCAGACGTCGGTTTGTACTTTGTACTGAGAGATTTTCACTGGGCTGAGCATCGCTATTTCGGGACCGGAGACAGGGGTATTTATTGACTGTGAGATATTGGCTGCGCCGCTAGAAGACGCCATCAACCACCAAAGCAACGGATTTCGCAACCAGCTTCCACCTCGTCGTCCTCTTCTCTCCTCCTCCTCATCACCGGTGGAAACCAATCACGAAATTTACGGCGTCGCGGTCCAATTTTCTCACACCTCCAAGACTCTTTCGCTGACGGCGCAGTCGCCCAATGGCAGCGCCTCAGCCTTGCGCCTTGCCTATACTGAATACGACTTGAACGATTTTGCATCCCAGCGCTCTTGAATATACTGACTACATAATCTTTATTTACTGCTATCTACATTTGGGATCCTTTGTCGTTATGTTCTTCTTACGGAGACTCCGGGTACTCGGGGCTTTAGGCGCTTTGATGTTTGGCGGACAGGCTGTTCAGGGGATCGAGTTGGATCTTTCAGATACCAGTAAGATCTCACCATTACCGTGATGTCGAAACCATGTCTCGACGAATAAATTCCCCATGCTCAGACCGCTGATCTGATTCTGTCCTTTTCTAGACTCAATCAAGCAAGCAGCAAGCACAATAGCCTACGGCATGATGTCCTACTATACAGGAAATGAGACAGGACAACCTGTCGGATTATTGCCGAGTCCATATTATTGGTGGGAAGCAGGGGCTATGTTTGGACAAATGATTGAATACTGGTATTATACGGGCGACACTACATACAACGACGTGATCACACAAGGTCTCTTGGCACAAGTTGGGCCTGACAATGATTACATGCCGCCAAATCAGACGAAGACAGAGGTGAGAACTCCTACGCGCAAGACCTGTTTCTTGCCCTGTGACCAAGCTGGGATTCCATATGATGGACGGAGTTCAAAGGCTAATAATTGCATAGGGAAACGATGACCAAGTATTCTGGGCATTCGCGGTCATGTCTGCGACAGAATTCAACTTCCCCGCCCCCCCAGCAGGCAAACCTTCCTGGCTCTCCCTCGCCCAAGCGGTATTCAACGAACAAGCCGGCCGGTGGGATACTACTGCGTGCGGTGGAGGACTTCGATGGCAGATCTTCACCTGGAACAACGGATATGATTACAAGAACAGTATATCAAATGGGGGTTTCTTCCAATTGGCCGCACGCCTGGCTAGATATACTGGTAATCAAACGTACGCGGATTGGGCGGACAAGTCCTACGACTGGATCATTACGACACCGTTATTCACAAGCAACTACCTCATCTATGACGGTGCTGAAATGGCGAATAATTGCACTATAGCAGATGAGCTCCAATGGACTTACAACATCGGCACCTACCTCATGGGTGCCGCAAACATGTGGAACTACGTAAGTATTTCTTAGTAGACTGTCTCGGGTCGACCTTCCCCAAAAAACAAAGCTGACATTATTCCCAGACAAATGGTAATTCCACTTGGGAAACTCGCATCCAGGGCATGTTGAAAGGCATGGATCTCTTCTTTCCCCAACAGTACGGCGGTGGGCAGATAATGGTTGAGGTCGCCTGCGAGCCAATTGCAACTTGCAACAATGACCAGCCTTCTTTCAAAGCCTACCTCTCACGCTGGATGGCCGCCACCACCCAACTTGCGCCTTTCACCTTCGACACTATACAGCCACTTCTCAGCAGCTCAGCGCAAGGCGCCGCTGGACAGTGCTCGGGAGGAAACAATGGTCAGACTTGTGGCAGGATGTGGTACAAGAATACATGGGACGGCAAATCCGGCATTGGCGAGCAGATGAGCGCCTTAAGTGTTATTCAGGCAAATCTGATCTCTAAAGTGGCGCCACCTGTCACCCAAAATAGTGGCGGTTCATCGAAGGGCGATCCGAGTGCTGGATCGACTTCAGGTGGAGAGCCAACAGTCATCCTCGATTCTGATCTGACAAGAAAGATTACAGCAGGGGATAAAGCGGGCGCAGGGATTGTGACCGCAATTATTTGTTCTGGCTTATTGAGCTCCTTGGCCTGGATGACTTTCCTTTGACTATTAATTTGGGTCAGGAGAAAAGCAGTGTATTGTACATATTGTTGGCATTTCATAGCGTGGGTTTCGGAACTGGCAACATTTCAAGAATGTGCCTGGTTTGGGGGATTTAGGTGTCATATCATCAATGAACAAGTCAAATATGCTCTCATCTATTTTTTTTTTTAATCAACAGTGACATCTTGTGGCTCGGACAAATGAGAAGTGATTGAGCAGTGAGCTGTGTTGACAAGTGTTCAAAACGATGACCTCGTGCAAGTGTGGATAGCTTGGCACTCAGCACGATCGACGCGCCTCCACAAGCGAGTTCAAGGCAAGTGCAAGGACCAACACCATTTTTTCGATGTTTCAATGGATGAATTCTGTCAGAATCCATCTTCACCATAATTTCACAACCCATAAGTTCTTTGTCTTGGAGCACGAGTCCTCTTTTGTCCTCGCATTTCAACACCTCTTCGCCTAGGAGCCTTATTTCCGCAAGGGAATAAGGCCTTCACCTTCACGACGTCTCCCAACAAGAAGCGCAAGCTTTCGCCGTCAGAAGCCTCAGAAGACACCACAAATACTCAGGAACTATCGTCTCCGCCTGACCTCGTCACCATCGATCCCGCTATACGGCTCACGTCATCTCCCTCACCCCCCGCATACATACCCAAGCACCTAGTCCTGGAAGGAGCAAGGAAGGGGCGATCGCCCACCCCGGAGTTGTCAACCACGGCAGCCAGCTCGCCTAGTGGCGCCTATGCTGGGTTGACACTAGATAGTGACGGTTACGCAAGCGGAACAGAGACTGCTGGGCCTAAGAAGCGGAGAGGCTCCTTGGCAGGTAGTGGGCTACGAGGGGGGCCATCAAGTCCTATTCGGTCGTCATCACCGGTGAAGAGGAGGGCTTCAGCTATGGCGAATGACGATGTATACGTGGGGATCCAAGATGGTGGCTCGATTTCTGCTAAAGATACGGCGAAAACGGCACGGCGGAACAGCAGGAGTCTGGGAACGAGGCACAAGAGGGAGACTAGTGTGGATATGCTTGCTCAAGAGGTGGATCCGCAGAGTGCCACTTCTTCCACAAGTTCTACATCTGGCGGTGATGGGGCGGGATCCTCAGCTTCAAGTATGCCAACATCTACCGACATCCCTACCATCGATGATCAGATCAACCAAGTGCAGAAATTGGTACAGCAGGGTTCTATGCGAGAAGGTCAGAAAGGCTATATTGTAGCTATCAAGTGGCTGAATCGTGTGCTCGCAAGAGGGACCGATGGAGCAGGTTCGGAAAAGTATGGCAAGGATGCAAGAGAAGGTGTAATCGGACCTATCGACAACACTGGAGTCGATTTGGTGACAGATCGAAACGCGTCTCTTTTCATGGACGAAGCTGGTGAGCCGTTCGTCCCTCTCGCTCCCGGCTTGAATCTTGGTGAAGACTTCGAAATTTTACCAGAGGCCGCGTGGGAACTTATCATCAAATGGTATACATTGGCCAAGGGATCTCTTGTTATCAGGAGATATTGCCATAACACCAGCACCAGTGAGACCCAGGAGAATCTGCAGTACGAGCTACATCCTCCTGTGTTCACTATTCTGAAGCTTCCCAACAGAAGCGAGGGATTGACAGTGAAAACCTTGAAAGAAAAAGACGCAACACCTGTCAAGATCCTAGCAAGTAGGCATGAACTCTATCAAACTTTCCTTAAACGAGCAAAAACGTCTGCTGGCATCGATATGGGGACGAGAGTTCGCATTTGGAGAATCCTTGGCGGTCTAGAAGGGAAATCTGGCGCAGAAATGATAACACCTGCCCAGTCACGAAGCAGTTCGCCTGCTCCAGGGGCCGTTCTGTCCGTGGACCCCGGCACGAAGCTCGTCGTTGAGGCAAGCGATTTCGCAGGGTTACAGCTTGGATCTCAACGTGAGCTGGTCGATGTCAACGACGAGACTGCCAATCTTAAGTACAATGGCCATTTGAGCCTGGACGTTGCTGGGCTTCGTCAAAATGAGGTGGTCGTGCTTGAAGAAATGATTGGTGGGCCCGGTGGAGGAGAGTGGGTATCCGACAACGCAGCATCGAAGATCAAATCACACGGCAATGTTCCTATCAGCGTCACTAAGAGCGGCAATACTACGGTCAAGGATTCGCTCAAGCCAACTGCAAATACCAGTAGAGCGACTAGTCCGGCTCCGACTGGGATAATGACCCGTGGTCGCACAGCAAAGAATGGTCGTGTGCGAGGCACTGTTGGTCTGAGCAACTTGGGCAATACCTGCTACATGAATTCGGCTCTTCAGTGTGTCCGAAGCGTGGAGGAGCTGACCCACTACTTTCTCGGTGAGTGTGTATATTTTCCAAGACATCTGGAAAAAACTACCAGCGAAGTCTTCAGGCTTGTTTCCTCATGCTAACAGCCTGCAGAGGACAAATGGAGGCCCGAACTGAACACGAACAATCCTCTCGGTCACAATGGAGCGGTCGCAAAGTCTTATGCAAATCTTCTCAAAGACATGTAAGGCCCTGTCCCAATCCTAGGGAGCGCGCTATATGAAAGCTGACCGTAACGTAGGTATGCCGCTAACTCTCTCAACTCATTCGCTCCCAGGAACTTTAAAAACGTGATTGGCAAATATGGGCCGTCCTTTTCAGGCTGGCAACAGCAGGACTCTCAAGAGTTTCTGCTATTTCTGCTCGACGGTCTCCAGGAGGATCTAAATCGTGTTCACAAGAAGCCCTACGTCGAAAAACCAGATTCCACAGACGAAATGGTTCATAATCCCGTAGCATTACAGCAGATGGCAGACAAGTGTTGGGATATTTACAAGGCGCGGAGCGACTCAGTCATCACAGATCTATTTGCAGGCATGTACAAGTCTACCGTCATTTGCCCGGTCTGCGACAAGGTCAGCATCATATTCGATCCGTTCAACAACCTCACCCTGCAATTACCGATTGAGAGCCTCTGGTCAAAGCCCATATTTTTTTTCCCCTTGCATGGAACGCCAATTAGTGTCGCTGTCGATATCGATAAGAATGCGAGCTTCATGGCTCTCAAAGAGTACGTCGCCGGCAAGGTCCCAGGGGTTGACGCCAAGCAGATGGTTGTCGTAGAAATCTATAAAAACAAGTTCTACAAATTCTTTGGTGACAAGACCTCTATCAGCGACGAGCACATTGTCGACGCCGACCAGATCGCCATATACGAGATAGAAGCCAAGCCTACTAATTACCCCCCTCCAAAGAAGAAGTCTTCTAGTTTCAAGATGTACAACTACCGTGATGATGATGACATTCCTGAAGGCGAATCTCCCTTGGCAGAAAAGATGATGGTACCTGTGTTCCATCGTCGAATTAAAGAAACCTCGTCGAAGTATACGCAGAAGCAAGTATTCGGGGCTCCATTGTTCATCATTGTCACGCCTGAGGAAGCCAAAGATTACGACAGGATCTTGCAAAAGGTGCTAGCCCGAGTGGAGAACATGACGACCCGGGACTTCCTGCGTGAGGATGCTGGATCCCAAGATGGACCTGAAGGAGAAAATGACCCCGCCACAGAGGATTCAGACGCTGTTATCATGCACACAGACGAGGCAGATTCATCCACAGACTCCGGTGTGCAATCCAAATCTTTAGAGAGCGAAGACGGGATGATCGACATCTCTATGCGCGACGGCGAGGAGACAGCCCCTCGAAATCCCAACCTTCCCAAGTCCAAACCACTGGCCCCTATGCTCCGGCCTGGAGGCTTCATTACACCAGGCGTCAGGAACCTCTTCGAGATGAAATATATCCCATCTAACGGGACCGAGATGATACCCACTGGCTTGACGACTCTGTCTGATGAGAGCAAAGCATACTCAACCATCGCTTCAAGGCAGCCAGAAGCTTCAGGGGAAGTCTCAGTCAGGTCAAAAATGAGTGTCATGGAACGAATATCAGAACGTCAGAGCAGGGCAGAGAGCTCACCCTCTAGTGACGAAGATGCGGACGATGTACCACCTGCGGCACCAGCTCAAGCTCAGGACTCTGGCGACGACTCGGACGGGCTCCCGGAGGTTGCAGAATTGGGTAAGCCTAAAATGGGCTTTGGTACGTTTGGCAGGAACACGCAACGCGATAGTAAAGGGCTAATCACATACTCCCGGAAAGGCATTCACATTGCCTCGAAGTTGCGGCGTGAGGAAGTCACCTCACCGGCCGAAAGCCTACCATTGATACGCTTGGGTGAGTCCATTCTCCTCGACTGGACCCAAGAAGGCTACAACGCTCTCTTCTCTGGGGCTACTCATCATGCGAACGAAGCAATGCAGGGTTCACGTACTTGGGAAAATGTCGAGACTTTGCCAGATCCGGAGCTGGAAGAAAAGCGACGGTCTCGTTACAGCCGAAGAAAGAACGGGGTCACTCTTGGTGACTGCCTTGATGAGTTCGGAAAACCAGAAATTTTGTCCGAAAGTGATGCTTGGTACTGTCCAAGATGTAAAGAGCATCGTCGCGCCAGCAAGCAGTTCGAACTGTGGAAATCGCCAGATATTCTGGTCATTCACCTAAAGCGATTCAGCGCACAAGGTCGTTTCAGAGACAAGCTCGATGTCTCCGTCGACTTTCCAATCAAGGGTCTGGATCTAACCACCAGAGTGGCCATGCAGGAAGAGGGGAAGAGTCCAATCTACGATCTCTTTGCGGTCGACAATCACTACGGCGGCCTTGGAGGCGGTCATTATACTGCATACGCATCAAACTTTATGGAAGAGAATCAGACTTGGTATGAATACAATGGTAAGTGAATAGCCGAATCCTCTTCTTTATGGGTTTGCTTATGGTAATAGACTCTTCTGTATCGCGCCGATCGGACTCCCAAAAGGTAGTGACAAACGCCGCCTACCTCCTTTTCTACCGACGCCGCTCTGCCCACCACCTCGGCGGCCCAAACTTCGAGTGGCTTACGACCCCCGAAACCAATACCTCCGAATCCCAGCCGACCTCCCGTGCCACATCACAGGCGGGGGAAGGCAAGCGTCTCGACGACTCCTCCCGCAATGGCTCGTCGAGCGCTTTACGCGGAGTAGGAGCAGCTCACCAAGCGGGAGGTGGTGGCTCGGCGGCGGAAGAAGTGACGATCGGAACGATGAGGACAGGTGTTGATGATGACTTGCCCGCGTATTCGGAAGACGACCCTAACACGAGAACGTTTGACCCAAGGAGTCTAAACTTGGAGCAAGATTTGGATGAAGACGAGGGAATCGGCATGGCGCGAGGGCCTTTGAACTACGTCAGTCCAAGATCGGACTGGAGTTTCGATCGCCTGAATTATGGAGAAAATGATCAGATTACGGCCGCACCTCATACCAGTGATAACGACGAGGACTTGTTTGCGGGGGACAACAGCAGCACTAAAGCGGCCGGTAGCTCGTTCAGTAATGGTGATGGTGATCGTATGTTGGATTTCCAAACTGATGAAGGTACCACTATGGGGCCGTTTGGAACACCACCGGACGATGAGGTACCGCTTGATGTCCCGTTGATGCAGGATCAAGAGGAGGAGCCTGTTGCCGAGGTGATGATTCCGGAAAACGATGAGTTCAAAATGGATTGAGTGAGCATGAGAGGGGGACCTAAGGCCTCTAATTAAGCCTAACGAATTTTAGTCCCGAGATCGAAGAGCTGGTGGGTCTGCAGAAGCTGTTGGTCGATGGTGTCACGAAGCTGTTTGTGTGGCTTCGGAACATCGCATTCGCATTAATCACGAAGTCGAGTGGGGCGATTGTAACTCGAGCGCAAAAAAAAGCTAGACAAACAGCATTCAATACTTTACATCACGAATGCCTTTTGTGGCGATTCATTGTCTGCGCTCATTGACCATCTCAATCCAATACTTTGGTATTAATTCGATCGTCAGTCATAGAGACACGATAACCCAACTCCCAACTCCTCCCGCTCTACGCCAGTGACCTCACACCTTTTCCTTACCCTCCTCCCTCCTTACCCTCCATCTGCCAGCCGGACATTCATACCCCTCATCTCATACTCCTTCCCCCCCCCCCTTCCCTTCCCTTCCCATTCCCATTCCCCCTCCGCTTCCCCACATCACAACAGCGCCAACCAACCAACCAACCAACCGACCCCGTGCTCAAATACCCACACCGCTCTCGTACAAACTCCTCAGCATTGCAGGACCGGGTTTCAAATCTTCCAGGCCGGCGATGCCGCGGGGTGCGTGTTTGGAAGGAGAAGAGGAGGAGGCGGAGGGGGATGGGGGAAGAGGGCGTATTTTCTTGGTCCAGCTCCAGCTCCAGCTCCAGATCCGGTGCTGGTGGTGCTGGTGGTGTTGGTGGTGGAGCTGGTGGTGGAGTGGAGAAATTTCATCATGACGACAATGGCGTGCGGGTCGCGCTTTGCTGTCGTCGTTTTTGCTCCTGCTCCTCTTCTGGCCTCCCTTCCTCTGGCCTCCCTTCCCACCTCCCTTCCCACCTCCCTTCCCACCTCCCTTCCCACCTCCCTTCCCACCATCTCCCTTCCCACCTCCCTTCCCACCACCGCCGGGACCGCGCTCCAACCCCCCCACCAGCTTCCGCCTCCTCCGATAGATACCAACGACGCTCCAGAGCGTGAATAGGAGTAGGCCGAGACTGCAGAGGAGCGATGCGGTTGCGATGCCGGCGAGTTGCGGGGGGGTGTAGTGCGTTGGGGCGTTATGTTTGGGGGCGTTGTTTAGGGAGGAGGTGGTGGTGGTGGGTTGTAAAAGGGTGTTTATAATTGTGGTGGTGGGTTGCAAGGGAATTAGGACTGCGGTTGTGAGCGTGCCGGAGAAAAGGGAAACGGGGTCGGATGGTGTGGCGGCGGCGGCGAGGAAGGCGGGTACGGGTGTGGGGAAGGAGTCGGGGGCGTTGGGGACGATGTAGAGGGGGTGGGGGTTTGAGGAGGAGGGGGAGGAGGAGAAGGAGGAGGAGGGGGAGGGGGATGAGGGTGTTGGAGCGCTTGTTGCGGTTGTGCTTGGTAAGGGAGGAGTGGTTGGTATTATTGTCGTTGGGGCTGTGGTGTCTGTGCGTGCGACTGCGTCTGTGGTGGAAGCCATGGTCGCGGTGATCGGGGTGGAAAGTGTGGGGTTGGGATCATGGTGGCATTGCTTATGATGTGTGTTGTGTGGATAGATAGAGTGGATGGAATATAAAAGGAAGGAGGTTGCAATGTGCTGGTTGGATATATGGATGCAACCTCATTACGCAAAGTAGATAGGTCCTCTTCATTTGCAGAAAACGCGCCATACCGTATCGAGACCGCTCCTCCGTTGTGACACCTTTTCTACCCTATCAAGGCTCTTCCGCCATGTGGCATATGACCCCTCATCGACCTTACGGCCGAACTGTGACAACGTTCGCCACTTTAGAATTCAACCCTCTTGCATACATATCCTTTTCTTTTCTTTTCTTTCCTTTCTTTCCATCTCAAGCGGCAGGCGGGGGCATCAATTCAACATCCCCACTCTCCTTTCGACTCTCTTGCCACGTCTCGTAAGCGAGTTTCAGACAGGCTAATTTCAGCGCGTAGTAGAGACCCATGGAGCCGACGAGGATGCAAGCGAGTATGATTGCGATGGCTGCGTTGCCTTGCATGGTGGATGATTAAGGGCCTGTGTGCGCTTGGTCAGTTGGGCGATGGAGGAGATTGGGTGGAATGAGGGAGAGCTCACAGGTGCTGGCGATGGTTGTTGTGGATCGTTTTGGAAGAAGCGAGGATTTTGGTATCGTAGGAGCTAAGAAGTGCTGGTCAGCCGAGGAAAATTATCTTAGATATCGTAGAGACTCACATCTTGAGCTCGGGTGTTGAACGGCAAGTTTTAAATCTAAAGCCGGAAGATTGGCAATGGTTGTAAGGATTGAGCAGTAGGGAAGCCCCGGATGTTCGATAGGCAGGTAGCCAACGTGGCGTTGTGTTGAGGTCGTCACAGTCGAATGGGTCAAAACAATGGCAGAGGTCGCTGTGCGATGATCTGCGTTGTGTTGTCTGGCGCCGTCGCAATCACCACTTCTTTCTACTTTGGTAGCTGGCGTACTTCCTCCATTGTTGTCTCAATGCGATGAAGTAGCAGATCATGAAATAGCCGTGATCTACCCAAGTCTAGAAGCCTCTCCAACAGCCCAACAAACACACGCTCTTTACCCTTTCCTCTTGAAATCACGGCTGGCGATCCTAAAATCAGTACTTTCGCTGCTAGTAAGACTCGAGTGAAAAGAGTGAAAACTTCTGGCTTCGACGTCGGACTCATGGCTCCGTCTATACCGTTCTCGAGGATCTCTAGAATATACGTAAGTCCTTCGACAGTCCAGTTTCCTAGCTTAGAGGCTAGATCCGAAGGCCATGCTTCAGGGGCGAGCCGGGACAAGAGCTCGGCCCAGCTTTCTGCTTCACTGACAGTGTCGATATACAAGTTCTGTCTTTCTTCGACAAAGACTACAGTTGATGTTGCTCGGGCCTCTAGAGAAAGCTCGGCAACAGGGCGAAGGTGCAAGACAGACTTGCCCTGCTCGATCCGAGGTTCATAGTCCTGCACGTTAGCAGAGGCTGAGCCAGGTGCTGAATCCATACCAGTCAGCCGTCGAACGCTTTCCACGCAAAGCGGCATCGAAATCCGATAACCTTGGCATAGAAATTGGAGTAAGCTTTCTTTAGCTGCAGGTGGCGATAGCGATAGAGTGGTGGTGCCGTTGTCAGCAACTGTAGACGCAGATACGGAAATAACCGTAGAGGCGACCCTTGCTCCTTGGTCTCGGACATCTTCATCGTCATCTACCAGGCTGTCATAAAGCGCCAGATAGACTCCAAGAATCTGAGGATCTGGAGTCAGTTGAAAATCATGATCCAGTAAGCCATCAAAAAAGGCTCTTATTGAAAAGACTGCTGCTGTCCTCGTACGAAGATCCTAGCATCCTCTGTCAGCAACTTATCTATGCACTAGCTTGAAGGACTCACGGAGTGATCGACTCCAGCTTCGGAGAGCTGACAAATCCATGCTTGGACCTCAATGCTAATGGCATTGAATGTATAGCGTTCTCCAAGAGCGTATCCCTGCAGGGCGAGAGTAAAGTCAGACTGCCGATGGTTCTTCCTGACCGTTTTGATAGAAATATCTATTATTTCCGATGCCAAACGAAGCTCACGAGCGGAACAGGAGCGCAGTATAGTCATGTCGTTCTCATCAGACATATTCTGTAGGGCCATATCCACGATTTGAAGTGCGTCGATATCGTTTTCCGAAAACTGGCGGAGGCTCTTGGGACTCCCAAGCCTCCGTGGGCGACTTTTTAGAGCATGGACGTAGTTGGTTAGCGTAATGCAACGCCTCAGAGCGCTATTGTGGAGAGCGAAAGCGGGATTTTTTGCGATGCTCTTTTGTTCCGTTGCCGATATTGGCACCAAAAAAGACTCGGTTTTCTCGCCTGCAACGATCATCAGTATACGGTAAGCGTGGCGCGCAAGTGACTCACTGCCGGACAGAACTAAAATAACGAATAAGTCTGCTACAATGTTGAGGAATGCTGCGGCAGTGATCGGGCAGGTATTTCGTGTAGCTAAGGTCTCAAACGAGTCTTCTAGAATAGGCGATATTGCTTCATAGTTGCCTGTTATGGCAATTAGCAACTCGGGCGCCCCAGAATCATCGTTACTTACTAAGCAACTCGCCAAACAGTGGAGCTTCATTACGAGCAAGCAAAAATCGCAGACAGAGGAGTCTTCCATGCAAAGCATTTTGCGATTCCCAATTGGGTGTGAGCAAGATTTTCACTTCTTCCACCATGTCCGTATCATCCATAACTAAGCTCAGGGCCTTTGCAGCTTTCTCCCGTATCGACCAGTCAGGCGACTTGTTGTAGTGCCTCAAAGCATCAAGGAATGCATCCCGATGCTGAGACGGTGTACCTGATCTTTCGATCACCTCGAACGCAGGAAATACCCTGTGAGCTTGCATTGTTGGGTGTAGCTCTCTGCCATTACCTTCTGTTTGGGATGTTCTTCGACGCAGGAGTCTTAATAGAAGGTTTGGTAGGTTGGGATACTTTTCGTACGTTAATTGTGAGAATCGACGATGTGAGCTGGAGGCTTTGGTCGAGGAGATATCAGTCCCACCGTTGAGTCGCTTTAGCAAAGCTTTGAAGAGCATTAGGCCGCAATTGCGTATGTTCCATCTGACAACACGTCAGCATCGTGGTGCACTCCTGCAGAAAAGAAACGCAGTCATACATCTGACTTTCAAGGCACGAAGCGGCAATTTCCAGAGTATCGGCAACGTGGTTTTCTGTGCTGAGCCTGAAGCGTGAGTCTGTGAAGATGTCTTTGAGGCAGTTCAGAGCATGCACCTGAGGTAGAGAGCCCAGATCAGCTCCAACGGGTGCAGCTGCCATGGTCTGTAGATCGAGAATTACAGCATCGAAGAAATTGTCGCCTGGATAAGCGGCGAGTACACCAGTGATAATAGCCGGTATACCGGCCGACCTTCTTGTAAGCGCCGAGGCGTTGTCCTCAATACGTCTCAATGCAAGCTACCGCCGGTGAGCTTCCGTGAAGATAGACATTGAGCAGGAAAATTTACCTTATACCAAGTCTTGGGATATTGTCGAAAAGCTGCTTGGGATGAACGAGCACACATTAGACAGCAAGCTGCAAACGTATGCGAAACTGTGGAGAAAGCTCCCCGATGACGCAGCTCAGCCAGCTGAGTAAATGCTTGATGTCCGAACTTGTAATAGCCTTCGTACTCAGTACTTTCACGGAGAGACGAAGGGATGTAGCCTATATTTGTGACCATTGCATGCACCAGTAGGCTGACAAATATGTCAGCAGAGGGCAGACTTTGGCGGAAGAGACGTGTCGACTGACCTAGATTCTTTTAGGGCCCGCCAGCAGAATGAAAGTGCATCTTTCGTTCCCATATCTAGTTCGTTCAGGTCGTCCTCAGCAATTTCATGACCTTCTGGAGCATCGAAGCAGAGAACATCTTGCACTGCCTCCCAAACACCAGAGGAGATAAGAGATATTCTTCGATTACAATCCTTCCATTTCCCTAAAGAAGTAGCCGTGGATGGGTCAAGCGATTTGACGTAGTCGCTACGGCTGACCATATACCTGAAAATTACTTTCAATTTCTGTAGACTTCGAAGAGAAACGAGATTAACTTTACCTCAAAGCGATCAGATGGCCGTGAAGAGGCCTGCTGCTCACGGCGAACAGTAGATCGTCTTTAGCTATACCAACCTCCTGTTCCAGCGTTGATATGACGCGGTCCACGATCAAGAAACGACTTTGGTGCCAAATAGCTGGTTCGGCCATGACACCACTGGTTGTGAAGAGGAGATTATTCAGCCTTGCAAAACCGTCCGCGTGATCTGCTCGACCTGTAGCTCTCATTTTCTTCTCGGCTTCATTCAGGTCGACAAGTATTGAATGATTGATTTTGCGATTTTGCTCCTCATTGTCCAATCGTTGAACTGGATTCTTAGCTTCCGGGCCAATTAAGTCTGCTCGGCCATGAATTTCTCCTCTCGAGGTACCCATGTGCGGCATTGAGTTTGTCGAGAGATAAAGGTCGAAGACCGTGTTAGCGGATTGGCGGACATCATCAAAGGGATCTAACAATAGCTCTGTATAAGCCCTCAGAAATAAGCCTCTAGGCAGGTGTTCATTCAAAGCGCCCAAGTAGTCAATGTTGCTTTTCGAGGGTGTATTGCGAAGATCCATGGTTTGCTCCATCAGGAAGTTTAGTATCTTCAATGCCGTGATATGGCTTTGATATGATGCTGTTGGGCGCAGCTCTTGAAGCAAAAATACCATGTACCATCTTCGAAAAGCAAGATGATCTTCTAGAAAGGGCAATTCCTCATCCAGCGCGTGCTCGATGGCGTTTCCTGAGCTCATTGGCCTTTCGCCGTCATATTCTGCGATTGAGTGGGCTGGCATGGATGTTTGCATTTCAGTCAAGTCGTTCGGATCCTGGCCACGCCTCAAAAGAGACATGGTAGCACCTCTAAGTCTCATGGATAGCTTTTTCATCAACGCAATGAATTCATTGCGGGGCTTTGCATTGACTTCAATGTGAAAGTAAGGTAAACACTGCTGCAGGCGACGTAGGACTCGTCTGCAGAATGGTCTTGAGGAAGCCGAAGAAGAGACCAACAGAGAAAGTGCGGCAACTCGCACAATTGAAGAGGGATGTTCGAGGAGGCTGATCCCAAGGTTCTCCGAGTCAAGTGAGGTGCTTTGCCCTTGACCAAAGTATTTCCTGAGGGTAGAGTCTTTAGCTATTTTTGCCACCAATAAGCATAATTGAATATCTGAAACACTGCTAAAACCCGGATTCCCACTCTGGATACTGTCAAATGGCAAAGTTTTCAAGAAAGACTTTATATCTCTAGGGCCAAGAAGAAGCAGACCTGGCAGTATGTGGATTTCAAACACTTCCAGAAGTCCCTGGTGTCGCTCTAGAGTTTGCTTTAGGGGCTTTATCCACAATGGTATTCCACCATCTTCCGAAGTGTGAACAGCGCCGTCATTATGTTTCTCATGGGACTTGAAAAAGGCGGGCAAGAAACGTCCCACAGCAGGAGCGCAATCGGGATACCGCATCCATTCCAATACCCTAATCGCAAATGTTTGTACAGACTGATTGACTTTTTCCTGCCCAGTATCCCCCTTCTGGTTGTCGCTTCTCATTGACATCATCCGAAATCGTCCGAGATCTTCTGGCCTTTCGACTTGAGCAACTTCTGTAGCGTAAATGAGTCCTCTGCTAAGGAAGTGCTCTAATACTTGTATTGCAGGTTTGATGTCTGCATGGTCATCTTGCTTGCGGATGGCTCGAGTAACATTAGAAATGGCAATCCCAAGCAGCAAATCCTTCTCTGTATCTACGGGATGATTCGATACTAGGTGTCCTAGTGTCAGTAGAAGCCTTCTGAGTGGTTTGGATTTGCTGCTATCTGATTTTGTTAGGTAGATGTTGAAAGCCCGTGTCCAAGTCTCTGTCTTGTAAGACAGATGTCGGATTCGAAGTCCTGGAGAGGTACTACACTGCTCGAGAAAACCACAAAGAGTATTCAGGGCGGTAGCCCCGTGTGTAAGACAAAGCTCTGTTGAGCTAGCGGTCTGTAAGAGGTCTTGTAGCGTGGACTGAATTTGCCTTATAGTCCGTTAGTACTCTACTTCAGCTTGACGACGAGTTTGTACCCAAAGGCACCATCCTCCATACTGTCCGCATTTCTTGGAATAAGCACCGTCAAAGATTTGCTCAATTGACGCAGTGCATCCTCAGACAACGTTATTTCATTGCTAGTTCCTCGGGGTTCGCGTTCGTCGTTGAGCTCCATTGCATAGAGCCGCAAAATCCATCATCAACCAATTCCTAGGCAAATAAAACACAATTCGTCCTTGATATGTTCCACTACGACGTGAGACAATGGGTCTCAGGTTGTAAGGGGAAGAGAATTTCTGAGTCTCGGTCTTCAGAAAATCGTGACTCTTCCCAGACAGGCAACTCTGCCGACAGCGCCAATCATCGACATTGAACAATTTTTGGCCTCCTCATTAACAAATGCGACAGCTCCAAGCTTTCCACCACGAATAACTTTGGCTCTTCTCCGCATCCTCAACCGCCAATATGTCTATCTGGGGAACGCTCACAGGTCAGAAATCATCATCGTCATCCTCCTCTAGCTCTACATCCTCTCCCGACCCAGCCTCATCCTCTTCATCATCAAGTACTACCTTTCAACCCACGCCCTTCGATCCCACCTCGGCTCAGGATGTCTCCTCATTTCTTGATACTGCCGCACTCCCAGACCCATCTCGACTACACCCTCTCGCCGGCCTGAACCAAGACACTCTTGACTACCTTACCCTCGATGAATCCGCCCTCTCGGATCTCCCTGGCTCTCAGTCCGCGCTACCCTCTCGCGGCTGGTCTGACGACCTCTGCTACGGTACTGGAGTAACATATCTCTCTGCTCTTACACTCGGCGGAACATGGGGCATGATAGAAGGATTACGAAAATCTCCAGCGTCAGCGCCACCAAAGCTGAGGCTGAACAGTGTGTTGAATAGTATGACCAGAAGGGGGCCTTTCTTGGGGAATAGCGCTGGCGTCCTTGCGATGGTCTACAGTGGGATAAATTCGACAATTGCTTATTACAGGGGGAGGCATGATAGTGCCAATAGTATTGTGGCTGGAGCTGTGAGTGGGATGCTGTTCAAGAGTACGAAAGGAGTAAGGCCGATGATGATTAGTGGAGGGCTGGTGGCTTCCGCGGCTGGAGCGTGGGCGGTGAGTTCACTGGTGTGTCATCGCTGGGGGAGCGAGGCTGACGAATGTGTGCTACAGCTGACAAGGAAGACGTTATTTTGAGCTGTGTGCTACCACATCACCTATGCCTAATACATCGCTACAACCTCGATGGGAGCTCGGCGATACCTCCTCCTGCCTTTGAATCTTAGCGTTTCTTCTTGCATGGATGGTTAGATCTTCGTCATTTGATGGGCCAGCTGACTCAAATTCTTCACTCAAGGGATTAGCTCTTTTCGAGAAGTTGTATCAACAAATATCTATGCAGCATGGCGTCGCGTTTGTAGGACTTCATCACAGAAAGCCTAGATCATTTGTTGAGGCACTTGAAAGATGAGCCGGAATTAGCACGAAAACTCTCGTCCCTTCATATTCGCGAATTCCTTTCAAAACTGTCTGCTTCTATTTCCTTCTGCATTTCAACAACGACGCCTTGGAAATACTACGTTGATTGCTACAGCCGCAGTCTATAATGCCGGGAAATGCGATGTACTCAAATGGAAACAGCGATAAAGGGTAGTGAGCCCAAAGAAAATGCACGAATTTGAGGGAAGGAGCCAGCGCGAACCACGGAGAAGCTTCGGAAGACAATCGCATCATCATGAAATTCTTTGTACATTAAACCGGTTGAGAGTGCAAAAAGGTATCTTCTGTGAGTTTTGGATATCAAAGTATTGCAGTGTTTCTGCCGTCACTACTAAGTCACGATGAATGTATCTGGAGCCTCAGCCTCTGACCCAACTCAACGCGAAACAAAACGCGTCAACATCAACACTTCCCTCGGCACCCTCAACCCCATCCACTATGAAGGCATGAATCCTCCCAACCTGCAAGTCCTAGCCGGCACCCACGGCGGGCCAAAGTTGACCATGCGCGATATTGTAAAATGGAAACAGGAGGAAGCATTTTCCCTCGGTGAAATCGGGTTCCACACCAACTTTCCGAAACCTTCGGACCTCTTCCAGCCCTCCGAAATTAGCACAGATCCCAGCGGCGAAGCATATACCCCAACCGATGCCGACAATAACGCCGCAATGACTGCCGCGATGCAAGGTCTACACAGGCAGATCGTTGGGTTGCAGCAGCGAAAGCAAGTCATGGACGCGAATCAAGCACTGGTTGCACAGACGGAGCTTGATGTCACGAAGAAGCTTCGAGCTGCCGGCGTACCGGAAGAGAGGTTGGGCCCTGAGACGACGCTGCGAGAGAAAGTTGTGGATTTGGTCCGCTTGACAATGCCAGAACCAGAGCCAAATTTTGTGTCGGTATATGTAGAACCATCAGCCATCAAAGGGCAAAGCCAGACCTTGGAGATCAATCTGCCCCTCGAGGCATCAATCGCGGAAATCTACGCATTGCTGGACGAAGTGGTTGTGACGATGTTATCTTTGAAGGGCTATACTTACGTGAGAGGGGGCGTATGGAAGTATCAGTTAGTCGACCAGAGTAGAGCTTCACTGCTCCTCGACAAAGCTTTGCTATTGGAGACCGACTTTGACTATAAGATGATGCTGCAGGAAATCTCGATCGATGGTGACCAAAATGCACCTGTGGCCGTACTTACGCAGGTAAGATACTGTTCTAAATCTTGCCTGTCAATTTTGAGGACGGAGTTCATGCTTATTGATTCGCGAACAGGAAGGCTCTACTCTTAGACCGATTGGCACGGAAGAAGCTGGTCCCGAGGAAGCGAAGGCAAGCAGTACGAGCATGAGCGATGAGCACGAGGTGGACGAAGAGATTGACGATGTGCCCGAAATACTTGACGAGGATGGCAAGCCATTCTTTGAACCCCTAGACATGGAGAGAATGGCTAGAAAGTATGCAGATATTGGGGAAGATCTCACGGAGGAGAACGGAATTCATGGATTCTGGCGATGAGTTGCTACCGAGTCACTGAGATCAAGAGCTTGGGCGCGAGTCGAAGGCTGTCTCGGATAGGGTGGAATGTCTTTCAGAAGACGAGCACACAGGCATATCGTCGCTCAAGAGAGCGTGTTGTCAGATTAGATCAAGTAATTTCACCATCATCGACAGTTATCGCGAACCCGATAAAGGTGATCTGGCATCCTCGCTGAGACCATCACCAAAACCGAGGCTTCAGACAAGGCTACCAAAACCTCCTTATCAAGCACACATTAGAACGTAGGGTAGTTCCATAGCAGTCATCAAGCGTTGCTCTATCATCATTCAACACAATGAAAAAAAAGGAGAGAAGATTAGAATTGGTGCCCGCAAATTAACAACCTTTAAATGATCGACAATTTTTATGCCGCCAAGGCCTTTAGCGCCACCCAGAGGTGGGCCGCGACAGATAAAGGTTCACCTTTCCCACCCCGAAAAATTGAAGGCTGATCCGCAGAGATCGAATTGTGCAAGTCTTGCCACCGTCTGCATAACATGCATTAAATTGTGCAAGCGAATCGTTACAGCTTTACTCTATTGGGAAGAAGTGACTGATATTGAAACCACACATCACATTCCTGACATATTGCTGGCAAATAAGCAAACCCTTTCGCCGCACTAGCGTGATCTCGTTGCCCTTTCCCCCACTTCATTGTTCACAATGGACGATTTCGAAGGTTCCTATGCACCACAATCACCGGATCTTTCTGGTTTCCAAGCATTCGACGATCCAGATCCGTTTGCAACACCCTACTATCCACCTCAGCAAACTTCCTACCAACCTTCATATCTCCAGCAACCCTTAAATCACGACCCATTCTCGTTCGACCAGGCACCACCGCAACTCCAACAACATTCATTCCCAAATCAATATCAACCACCAATCATGCCCTTCGCGAACGGGAAAGCAAAGTCTCGCGCCAAGAGTGAGGAAGAGGAGTTTAATCCAGAGGTACCGGCAAAGGCGAAAGGGGCAGGCCGCAAGTCAAAGAAGCAAAAGATCGAAGAAGAGGTCTGTGCTAAGCCAGCGCCGGGGTTGGAGGAGGGCATTGAGGTGAAGACCAAGTTTCCGGTCGCGAGGATAAAGCGCATCATGCAGGCAGATGAGGATGTGGGCAAGGTGGCGCAGGTGACGCCAACTGCTGTTTGTAAGTTTGCTCACCCCTCACCTGCAACCCCCACGCAAACGAAAGAGACGCAGACTGACAGCTTTCGTGTTTTAGCCAAAGCGCTCGAACTGTTTATGATCTCTGTAGTCACCAAAGCCGCCGCCGAAGCACGCGCCAAGCAGTCAAAGCGCGTCACGGCAGCCCACCTAAAACAAGCGGTGATGAAAGATGACCAATTGGACTTCTTGGCGGAGATCATTTCCAAGGCGCCGGATGCACCGGCGCCATCGAAGAAGGAGAAAGAGGAGGATAGTGAGGAGGGCGGAGAGGGGAAGCGGAAGAAGAAGGGTGGGACCAAGAAGAAGAAGAAGGATGACGATGACT
Source organism: Alectoria sarmentosa (assembly GCA_009733775.1). Taxonomy (NCBI): domain Eukaryota; kingdom Fungi; phylum Ascomycota; class Lecanoromycetes; order Lecanorales; family Parmeliaceae; genus Alectoria; species Alectoria sarmentosa. Next base: position 74,147 of record WOGZ01000097.1, read on the forward strand.
TCTAGCGGAGTCGGAGGTCTTGGGAGACTTCGGCTCTGTATGTCAAGCTTCGTGCGGGCATGCTTGCTTGCTTGCTTGAAGCACCTCTTGAGCGTTACACAACAGTGTCTTATTAGAATCATGCAAGAGTCCACTCTGCAGTCTTGACTTCGCAATTTTCTCCGTGAAGATGTCGCTCGTTCGAGCATCTCCCGGGGTCCAGTGACACAATGACTTGCCCAAACAACACACAAGCTGCAGATGGTTCCCTTCATATATTGGTGCAATCTGTTGACCTAGTGTCGAGTGTGAGAGTGGTGACGTGGGATCACCAGGATCAAAATTTCTGCCCTTTCTCACGGTTAATCCTCGGAGAATCTAGATCGCCAAATCTATCGCCTGGTTCCCTCGGTTGTTTGCTTGTTGCTCTCCAGCAGGATGAATCTAGTAAGCCTTTGCAAATGCTATTTAATGTGTTCCTATGCTAACAAACGTAGCTATCCAAACTTGTAGGGGGTACCGGTGCCTCTCCAGCCAAGCAAGCAGGTTCCGACTCTCCGCAACAGCGCTCGATCCGTTTCAGGAAATTGCATGATCAGCTACAGGTATGCTCTGAATGTGGGCCTTGACAATTCCATCACTGAGCTATATAGTAGCAAATATGGCGCCGCAACAACTCCGCGAAGCAAGCGGTTCTGATAGAGCCAGTCCTAGCCTGCTTTCAAGACATAAAGAAGACCCTCCGAGATGAAGCCCAAACACCCGAGCCTCACCTCTGTGCACGACATGTGTCTACATTCCAGATATACTCAACTTTGAGCCAAGTGGCTTCAACGTATCACAATGAGCCGATCATTGGAAAAACTCTGGATATCTTCAAGATTTTAATCAATGGCGAAGAGGTGGAATTTCTGGAGGAAAAGACCTTCGCGGACGCGTTGCTTGGCTTCATTGGCACAATTTCAACTACAGGACCTCTGATGGTCTCGGTGGATACAGAAGGAAGTATCGTGGAGGTACTCTTTGCGATTGCTTCGAAGATACGGCTTCAACCAAACCTACTGCCCACCTGGTTCCGTCCGAATCCAACGGCAGAAGAACGAGACCTTGGACCTCATTCAAGTAAAGACAGGGACGTCTTCCCACTGTTCTACCTTACATTGGATTATGTGCACCACGACGGGAGAGTGGGCGACTTTGCCAGGACGGGTTTGCTTTACATCATCGAATCAGCGTCTCAGTCGGAAGCATTGGAGAGATGGATTGTGGAGAGCGATCTGGCAACCTTAATGGCAAGTGGTTTGGGTGCGCTCTATAGCCAACTCAGTAGGAAACTTGTCGTCTCCTTCACCAAGGACACCATACCTACGATCCTATCCTTCTCCGAGACGCCTCGACCGAAGACTCCCTCTGACGCCGAAAAGACAACTTCGCCAGACCTCCAAGCCCATCTAGCAACATTCCTCTCATATTTGGTCTTCTGGCAGGATGTTCTGGAGCATTGCGGTTCAGAGGATGTCAAGCGCAGCTTACTTGATCACTTCAAATTTCTTTTCTTGCAACAGTTGCTTTATCCTTCTTTGATGGAGTCTTCAGACGTCGATGGTGGATCTTCCGTGGCTGTTCTGACATATTTACGATGCATCATAGAGTCTATCGACAACCCTGAACTCATGAGCTTGACATTGCAGTATTTGCTGGCCATTCCCGACATCCCAGAAGACGAACGTAAACCAGCGAGACCAACCACACTTGCTCGTCGCCGAAAGTCGCAGACCCTTATCACAAGCCTGGCTCAGGATGAAGTGAAGCCCATGCCCGATCTCTTCACTCTTGTCGACCTTGTTCTCACGAGCCTTCAATCTTACAACCAGCAGACGGTCACAGCGACTCTCCGACTCATCTCTGTCATTCTACGTAGCCAGCATCAATTTGCAATGTCGGCTATGATTAAAACTCAATACTCCGGAGATCTACCTGTCCGCACGATAGGCGCTCATAATAGAGATACGGACCTTTTATTCGAAATGGCCGAGGACCTGATATTTCATGACGATCTACGAGATTCTTATGACGCACATCTAGAAGACGCAAGAACGCTTCTTGAAACCCACTGCTGCTCTCCGTCGTTACTTCCTCTACCAGTTTCCCAAATGGGGCCCAAAAATGTGATATTTACTCATTTCGAAGAGCGTTTCGATTCATTGAGACCGCACTCGATAAAAGCTGATGATCCGTTACTCGCGGCCTTGATCTCGTTATTAGAGGATTTCCTTGTAAATGACATCGCCACGAATATGGGTCTTACCCAGGTTTTTGCGACGCTACTTTCGTGTGGTAATACGCGCCTGGAATACTGGCTTCTTCAGGAACCTATTGAATACGATGACTTTCCCAAACGAAGCTTGACCTCCGACGACGCTCTCGATGAGTCTGACCATGATGATACAATGACGCTCAACAGTCGCGTTGGCAATAGCAAGCAGAATGCTAAACCTCCACAAAAGATTTCTCTTCCTGAACCGAGTGTAGCCAATCATGTTTCTTCGCCCGTGTTCGCTGCTCTGAACTCTCTAGTCCAACAGGTCGAAACCTTCCGCCACGACATCCAGGAGTTCGACACGTATCTTGCTGAGCGACGACACGTCTTCAAGGTCGGAGATGACATCGATAAAGATGGAGCCAATGACTCCAGTGCTCATTCGCGAAGATCAGAAGACTCGTCTAGATCGACGCACTCCAAGAGCGGGAACGCCACCCAAATTGGTTCCATATCCGAGCGGCTGATGTCCGAGAATTCTTCAGCTAACATCTCACGGTCCAGTTCTCCAAGAGGTAGACAACTAGATGTTCCCTCGACGCCTGTGCTGGTCGGTCGGGTGGCCCATTTGAAGACATCTCCTTCACCGAGTTTGTCTAAGACGCACTCAGGAGCATTTTCGCGATCGTCGCTGCGGAAAGACTCTATCACCTCTACGCCGCCGAAACGTGTCATCACGCCCATGGGTCCTGCAGATGCTCTCCGTCAGAAGGTGAAGATCAAGACTAAAGACGGTAATGATAGGAGTCACATAAGAGATGCTGGAAGCAGTGAAACTAGCAGTATACGAAGCGGGTCCGTCATGCCGAACACGCATACCGCCGAAGAGCTCAAAGAGACCACTCTTAGCAACCTCTTGACGAACATTGTTATCCTACAAGAATTCATACTGGAACTAGCAGCTATCATCCAGGTCAGAGCAAGCTTGTTTGGAGAAGTCGAATTCGGATAAAGACCTCATGAGATCTATCTGTTGCTGCATTGACGCTGTAACAACATGGACGACGATTAGTCACTTTCTATTGTTCGTGTCCGTCAGTTCCTCCCCTCTTACTCGATATGGAGCCGGTCTTTTTCCGCCCTGCTCAGCGTCACCTCCTCCCCGTCACCAACAACCCTCTTCGCCCAAAGATGTACCCCCTGTGTCTGCCTGAAATAGCTCACATCCTTGGTACCCACAGCGCCCCCAACTTCTACCTTTAGCATCCAATTGTCGTGATCATCAACGGCAGCTGTGAGAATTTTTGGCTTAGCGTCATCCCAGTCATTCTCCCTTTCTTCATCATTGTCCAAGTCTTTCCCTTGCACCTCATTTCTCATGGCGTCGTTCATCCTCAAACATTTGAATTTTATGAATATGGAGGGGATGGGATAGTAAGTGCAGCCAAAATTCGCTTCCCAGCGGCCCCAGATGAGCTTTGCCACGGCCATGTATTGCGGTGTTTGTGAACCAGATCCTTGACCGATGGCTGTGATATCCGTGACTGTGATGATGATATCGCCTTTACCGGGCTCCGGGCGTCTCGTTGGTGTTTCTTGCCATACGATCTGGTATCTGACAGTGGTGGGTGGCTTTAGAGTTGTTCGTGATTGAGATTGGGCAATGGTAGACATGCTGAGGTCGTATTGTGGATGTGTTGGAATGAAAAAAAAGCACACTCAGATCTGGGGATGAGCGCCGAATTTGTGGGAGAAGCTGCTTTGGTCGGACAAAGGGGTATGCATCTTTTTGTTTGGGGAGCCCTTTGACCCGGTGGACGTTTCTAGAGAGGAATAGAATGGCAATGATAATGTTCTTCTAGCATATACCAGGGCAGACTGCAATGCAGATGCTGAGAAGCGGCTACCGCTCAAACATAGTGCGGACTCATATGTAACAAGCCAAAAGGAAGATGGCACTCGATGTGCAGAAATGGTCCCAGCAGAGTACTTCACGGACCATAACCCTCCTAATTTGTGCTTATATTGTGATTGTCAACGTTCAAGGGCTCTACACCTGACAGCGCACCTAGCACGTGCTACACTCACTGGCGCGTTTCTTCTGTCCGTCCCATTGGAGTAGGGGACCGAATTGCCATCAAGATCTTGTTATGACGGTCATCGAAGTACCAAAGCCGCAACGAACCATGGGTGCGGATAGAGACCCGCCCGTTGAGCAAGGAGTAAAGCTCCTCACTGAGAGCAATACGGATGATCAGGCAAGTGACCCGGATGTGCTCGAGATGCAATATATTGTGCCACAAGAGGTCAAAACATGCTTAATCAGATGTTTTTGCGCACTGGCTGATACCGAGACGGTCTCGCCCTGGGCGAATGGTGCGAGCAGTGTGACGACTCCGCTGACACACGCTGCTCGCGGAGAATTTGGACCGCGCTTGTTTGAGTAAATAAGTATGCCTCAGTTTGCTAGTTTTGTTATGGGGGGGCTCACACGTTGAGGTTTTTTTTTGTGACGTTGGCAATGGCTGGTGGCTCTTTGATGATGGCCCTGACTGCATTTTTGAAGCTCTTGTCGGCTAGGAGGGCATCTGTTTGGTATATAGGGCGGTACCTACTGTTCGTGATTTGTGATTACCTGCAGACCACACTATGACCTCTTGGGAATTCCGCTTCTCATTCTAGGACCTTTTCCAGTAATTTGACTCTCTATCATGGCGCTGGGGCTGGGAGTTCGAAGCGCCCACGGAAGACATCATACATTCCACTGTGCAATGGCAGGAACTTTTACTCCCTCAAATCGACCCTGATGCCTACACATACACATAACGGGGCTGCTATAGTTGCGGTATCCCTTCGCTGTCTTCTAATGCTAATAATGAACGCTATGCCCGGCTGGCAGACGGGGAGCGACACCCTGAGGGCCAAAACTATGGGTATCCGGAGATTGAGAGAACGACGCCGATTTGCCTGATTCTATCCTGAAAAACGGGGAGAGATTGCCGCAAAGAGCGCGGAAAGAGTAAGGGGCAGCACCGAAGGAGCAGATGGGAGCAGTGAGGGAGTATAGGGGAGCCAAGCGGGAGCAAGATGTAGCACTACAAGGCAGTGCAGGACCGCAGCAGGTGGGTGCCTAAGACGAGTCCCCGTGCCTTTAGTTTGAGCTGCCCTTTTCATTTTTCAACAACTCAAGTCCCGCCTACAGCCTAGACTTGGCCATATCTCCTAGAATACTTCAACAACTGAAGCGATTGGGGAATTTCCAGCGAGTCGCTTCCGTAACGGACTAGCCCGTCCCTCTCTGCTGAGATTGGCCTCATCCAGACCTGGTGGAAAGGAGACGCTGCCTTGCATTGCGCGGGCCCGGGTAAACTTCCTGTGAAGACCCAGGCGGTAACATTCAGGCAACAGATGCCGTACCAATGAGATCTCCGAGGCTTGCCAAGCTTAACAGGACGTTGACCCAAAATAGAAGGTGTTAGCTGCAGATGATACGGTCCATGTCCACGGCAGCTTCTAGGCTTGGAGTGAACCACCCCCCCCCTTCCCTTCCTCATCTTCTTTTATGCCATGTCCTACCTTTCTATGCCGCTTATACGGCAACTTAGCATTCTATGAGGTCGTGAAAACATCTTGACTATCTACATAGCTTCCAGAATCTTATATGGAAAGTCGTAGATGATTTGGGTATGACGATAGACGACGGGGTCTACTTATTCCTGATCCAGGGAGCCTGGTGCAGCCGGCCAGGCCTATAGAATTGGGTATCACACAAACCGGGCGCAGGTGGCGTCCGTCAGCTTGCATGTTGCAAAACTCGACTTCGTCCTGTGAAATGATTCATAGCAATCGGGCGTATGTGGCGTCAGTCGACGTGCATACTGCAGATTTCGACTTCAGTCAATGCCTTCTGCCACCCCCTCGCTGTGAAAGCTCGCTCCAAACCCCTTGTGCGCAATTGTCCAGTCACCCAGCCCAACCATTGAAGGATTAATCTATCACGACCTGCTCCACAGGCGCCTCAGACCTCGAATCGTGGCCGTTAGGGAGCAACGCATTTCACATCATTCATCCCTGCAAGTCATCAGTCTCCCGCGATCGTTCCTGGCATCATGTCCGACGATGACGATGATTATGACAGCGACTCTGACAGCGGCTTTGACAAATACGATATCCATGATCTGCGGACGCGCGAACACGAGGCATACAAGATTGCTCAGGACAATGCAGGACGAGCGACAAGAAGGTTCAGGTACGGAGACGACGTGGATGCCCACGGAACCAAGTATAACGCCCGCGAAGAAAGACACTGAGGATTCAATGGAGTTACGTCTACAGAAAGCTCGCGAAGCACGAGGTTAGGAAGTCGAGTAAGGACACGACTCCTTGATGACTTCGACGAAATGGGCGACTATAGTGACCTGCTCTCTCGACTAGTGAAGCTAATCGGCGATACGAATGGAACGCAAGGTGGACAGGCGGCAGTCACGAAGGTGTTGAAGCGGAAGCAGATAAGCGGATGGCGAATGTAGAGAGGTGGAATGGCGTAATCGAGCAGCTAGAGACGAGTAGACTGAGAGCGCCGTTCCGATTAAACTAGAATCACTGAGAATCGGGCAGGAGACGTATCGATCAAGCTCGCGATGCCGCGTGCTCATGATGCAGACGACGATTCGGATTCAAGCTCGGGTGAAGAAGAGAGTGCAGTCGACAGTGATGGAGAGTATTGAAAAGAATATTCGTGGGGCGCACGAGGCTCGGGAACGACGGTATGATTGTGATGATCGGGAAGAGGAGCAGGGAGGGGGAGGATCTGATGATGATGTTAATGATGATGATGACGATTCGGGTATGAGCTCGGATGGAGAAGAGAGTGCAGACGGCGGTGATGAAGAGTGTGACTGTAATGATCAGGAATTCAATTTTGGAAGAGGAGTAGGGTGGCGATGTTGATGACGAGGATTCAGGTTCAGGCTCATGTGCTTGATTTGCCTTTTCAGGGTTACTCACTGTTACGCGGCGCAACGGCGTCAGGGGACTCGATGTGGATCTGAATGAAGTAGTACCGTACTGTAACGGATTGCTCTGTTTTGCCAGTGTTGAAACCGCAGCAAAAAGGAAATTGAATCATATATAGATGCGACTGTATTCAGATATCCCCTCCCATGAATCACCACCCAGCCACGAATCCTCGTCTCGGGTCTCGAAACCCTCTTCACGGCTTGAACTCTCCATCCGCTTCCTGATCCTCGTCCGGTCCCCCGTCAGCCACCGTGTCGGCAGTGCTCACGTCTCCATCCTTGCTGTTATTTGCAAGGATTTAGTTAGCCCCACTGCTCAACCACATGGTAGGAGAGTCGACATTGGAAAGGGAAGGAAAGGGTAGGGTTGATGTTTTTGTTTTTGTTTTTCGTTGTTGTTAGTGGGATAAGCTTACGCCGTCCCTCCGACGCCGAACTCGTCGCTCTCTGGCTTCGCTTCTTTGGCGCTGGACTCGAATCTGTGTGCGTGTGAAGGTCAGAAGATGTTCTGGGAGTGTAGTTGGGAAATCATGCTGGCTTTCTGAGGGCAATTAGGTATGTTAGAGAGGAGGAGCGACGTACTGCTCCTTGACTGCTTCGTTTGGCATGTTGGAACGGCTGCTGGTGAGATGTTGTGATGTAAAGTGATGTTTAGTATTTGTTTTGTTGGTGTCTCCTTCGGTGTGGTAACGAGCAGAGACGGAGGATCGAGAATGATGAGGCAGTGGAGTAGTGGGGTAGTTGGGTTGAATAATAGCGGGGTATGTTGTTAGAGTGGGGCTTGCGTTGCACGTGTAGCTGCTAGTCATTTCAACTGTCTTCAAAACTGCCTCAAACTTGTTTCAGTTGAGCATCGCGTGACTAAACATCTCTTCTTTTGACATCCAGCATACATCTAATCATCGGACGAGTGAGATTGAAGCAGGCCCCCAGATATCATTGATTTTGAACTACGAGTAGGTCGGTAGAGGAAGAGGCACCGCTGTGGCATAGATTTACTTGCCCACAAGATTTGCTTCTGGAGGATCCAAGGGTAATGACGAGAAGAGGAAGGAATACTTGGAGACGTCAGGCACTCACGGCCAAGAATTTAAAGGAGGCATGGAACGAGATAAGTCGAGCCTGACAGTTTTGTATCTTACCGCTTTTCGCCTGACTATGAATCGAGTATGGCAGTCGTATCAGATGAGCTATTCTTCAAATTAAAGTGTACTTCACCGTAGCTATCTGCGTCCTGAAGCTCGGTTGATGGTAGGAGCTTCGCATTGGTGCCCCCTCTAGATCGTCAAGCCTGTTGCAAGACTGGCTTCTGTTGCGCTTTCGGCATCCAAAGCTTGCCAGTGTACGATATCTTGCTTACTCTTTTGATCATAGGAGAACGCCTTCATCTTGGCTGTTCGCTATGTCACAGCGATCCAAGTCAACTTGTGCTGCTTCAAGTGCTGCCCTCATCACCTCTGTGTTTGAGCGGAACGGACCTCGACCAAAAGCTCACATTTTGCCCCCCGGAGCTTTCAAGATAGTCAATGGCCATTTTGGAAGAGCCTTGCCAATATCGCTCAGAGATCCTATGGTGTTCATGATATTTGCAAGCCTTCATCAGCGCAGCTTCCTGCGACGTGTTTTGGCATACAGTCAGAACAAAGGCTCCTCTCTGCACACTTGGCGGAGGTATAGAGCGTGACTGGATCTCGTTCTTGCAGGCCACTCTCAATTCTGGTCTCATACCTGGCCATGATCACGGAGAACACCAGAGCTACGTCTTGGGCCCCCGGTGATGTTTGGGTACGATAGATGCCAGTAGAGTCGCCGAAGACGCTGGACTTAGAGTTTCACCATCGCAATCTATGCTTTTACCAGTGTTCCGTGGGGGATTGTTTGGGATATCGATGTGTGCATAACCTCCGATTGATTAGCCACTAGCACTTCCTCGAAACTGGTCGAGGAGTCAATGGGGCGAGCGTTGTTATAATCAGAAAGTTTTTCATATCATATTCCGAGTTCCTGATGAGAGTGTTTATGGAAGTGCTGAGTGTGAAGATTCGTCACAATTATCCTACCGTGATCATCTCCCCATCAGAAGTCCCAGACCATCACTGATCTCACCCAGGATCATTCCTATTTGGTGAGGACTCAACTGCAACTGGGTCACGGTAGTCCTCATGTTTTCCAACAGTCTCTGCCTCTCCCTCAGAACGTTTGTTTCGATATCCGCCCTGTTCCTCCTCCCATCTGTACATATCTCCTCTTGTGGCCTCAACGCCCACTCTTCCTCTGCAGCCAAAGATCTCTTCACCTCAAGCATAGAATATAGCCTCTGTCGCTCCACCGCTGCTCGTTTGGTCTGCTTCGGCGACCTCGGCTTGACGTCTCGATTCAGCGTCTCCCTTTTCCGGCCTTGTTTTCCGCTCTCTCAAGTCAATATTTTTTCGTTCTCGCTTGAGTTTCGGTTCCGCATCTGCGTCGAGCTGAGCCAGGACTTCTGCTCGGCGATTTCCTCTCAACCGCACGTCTACTCTTTTCCTCCTCTGCTCGTCGAAGCATCATTTGGGCACGCTCAAGTTCTTTGGAAAACAATGCGGGGAAACCGCAATCTTCCTCTGGCTGACCCTGTCCTCCGTCTTTGTCCTAAGAACGATCTTGACATTTGAACGCCTTCAGAACATGCAGCAGTGACTTCGCAGGACAGTCATGGCGATCACAGCATATCTGAAAATGGGCTGGCGCAATCGCATATCTTGCCGCCCTTGGCCAATCTTTTGCATTCACGAGGAGACTTAAACCCCCAAGACGCAGTGGATCATTGACGACGTTCCGTATCTTTCTCTCTTTTATATAATCTTCTCCTCACAAAATCACAATTCATCTACGCTCCCTTTAATCATAAAATAAATCAAGTCTCTCTTCCCTTTACGCAGCCCCTCCCGCATCCTCCTTCGGCGATGGCCTCAACTTCTCCCACCGCGGCATCAGCGAAAACAAAAAGCTCATCCCCACAAACCCCGTACTTAGCGCAAACACAACTTTTAAGCCGCTCATGTACGCTTCCAAGATTCCCTGGATCTGCTCAGGCGGGAACGACGTCCTGAGCCTGGTCGCACCTGCAGCCAGTACCGCGTCCGGATTCACATTCGGAGCTGTGATCGGTAGCTGCTTGACTAATGTATTCCCAAATGCGGCCTGCGCGGCCGAGGTAGCGAACGAGCCTCCGATGATCTGGAAGAAGAGCGTGATGGCTGACACGCTGGAGATATCCATTATGCCGACAGCGGCCTGGCAGGCCATCATGGGTATCTGTATGCCAAGACCGATGCCAATACCTGCGAGAGCCTGGTAGCCGATCCAATGGCTAGATCTGCTGTTGATGTCGAGGGTATAGCAAAGACCGCAGCCAATGGTCCCCATGGCCGCGCCTACCGCCATAAGTGGGACCCAGTGCCCGAAACTGACGACTAGAAAGCCGGAGGCGACGCAGAGCAGGCAGCCGATGATGATGGGCAGATTGTGCACGCCAGAGGTGAGGGGATCGACGCCTTGGATGGACTGGAAGTAAATGGGCAGGTAGTAGATGAGGGAGAAGAAGCCGCCAGAGACGAAAAAGACGTAGGCATTCGTGGTCCACACGCGGCGAATTTTAAGGATGCGAGGTTGCAGCAAAGCGCGGTCACCTATCCAAAGCTCGTTTGCGACGAAAGCGATGAGCAGGAGGACGAAACAGACCATGGTAATAATGACGGAGCTGTTGGACCAGGCTTTCGTAGAGCCACCCCATTGGAGCGCAAGCAGGTAGCAGACGACGGCTGCCATGATAAGGAATGTCCCAACGAGATCCATCTGTAGTAGGGTCTCTTTCCAGGTTGCGGGTTGGGGTGTGGCGGCCTTTGGAGGCTTGTAGGACAATGAGACGACGATGGCGGCGACGGCACCGATCGGAAGGTTGATCCAGAAACACCAGCGCCAGGTCGCCTTTTGGGCAAAGACACCGCCAAGTAGAGGGCCGACGAAAGCGGCAATGGCGTAGGTTGCGCCTGTGACGCCCATGTAAGCTGGCGCTTTGGCGGGAGGTGCTGAGAATGCAATGATGGTGAAGACGCCGGAGGAGACACCAGCTGCACCAGCACCAGCGATGGCGCGGCCAACAATGAGCGTAGTGCTGGTAGGTGCAACGGCAATGATCAAACTGCCCAACTCGAAAATAAACAGGGAGACAAGGAACGTGGCCTTGATCGGGAAGTACTTGAACGCCTTGCCCCAGGTCGACTGAAAGGATGCGAAAGTCAGGAAACACGCAGATGCGTACCACCCAACTTGGTCGACACTGTGAAACTCATCTGTGATGCTGGGGATAGCGGTGGCGATGATGGTGGAGTCGAGATTCTGGATGAACATCGAAATGAGCAAAGCGATCATAATCCAGAAGAGGGACTTGGGTCCTGGAAAGTCGGAAGTGTCCATAGCCCAGCCACCAGTAGCTGCTGCATCTCCTGAGACCAAATCTTCTCCATCGTCATCGCCTTCTTTGTTGGTGTCGCTGCCAATGGATGAGATCGTGGCGTTTTGGATTACGGTGTGGGAATCCTTATCGTCGTTTGAGGTACGTATTTCTGCCATTTTTCCTCTATGGTGAAGAGTAGTCGTGCCTAAGGGACGGTGTTCGGCGTACTGTCCATGGCCTGGCAAAAATTATTGAGAGCACACGTTGATTGAAGAGGTAGAAGAAATAATTGATGTTAAAGTAGAACACGCTCAATTAGAGTTACGCTGTAGGCCAGATTGATTGTTTCAAGAGCGCTGACGAAGCCAGGTAGGCAGCGAGACTACTGTTAAAGCCTTGTATATAAGGAATTGGATTGTTAATACTAAGGCGGTAGTGGCGTGAATCATTTTGAGGAGTGCGCAACAAAGAAAGGAAAACGCGCAGAGAAAGAAGAAACAGTCCAGCTAGAAGAGAATAAGATGTGAGACACAATTGTGGATACGGGCTATAGATGATAAATGACGTTGGTATTGTGATCTCGGGGTCGTTTCACGGAGCGATAACTGACGGACCTACCTAGCTGTATCGTCCAATTTAAGGTACATAGTGATTGGATCGAAGGGATGGGTTCTTATAACGGCCCGTTGCATCGATCGGATTTAAATAAAGTACCTAACGGTCCGCTGCCTCGCCCGAAACTGAAGTTTGCAGCGGCCCGTTACTATTGAGCTGCTACTAGTTTTTTGTTACACGAACTATCGTACCTTGTGATTTACATTTCATACGAATATTACAATCCACAATCACGAACCGTGTAATTTCTAGTCATCATTCTGACTGACGATATGTTCTACTCCTTAGATTCGAAAACGGTTGCACACCCAAAGTCAACGTATAGTTTGAATTTTTTCAATTTCTCACTCCATTGTCACGCATTATATAATAACAAAGTAAGCTTAAAGGGTTACAGAGCTAATTATGCGCCTTCAAATGATGTTATATCGGAAAATTTTGATGCTGTGGGTTCGAAGCTATTGAGACGTCAAGCTTGCCTGGGATGGTTAGGGCGGTCTCCTTTCAAAGTACTTGTAACCAAAGAAAACAGCGCTGTAATATTCGTCTATGTACATTGTATTCTACTCTACTCGGGTGACTCAGCAAGTTTTCCATTCTGGCTAGCCCCCCCGCCCCTAGCGCATATTTTCACTGCTCCTTACTAGTTGTTCTCAATTGTGCCTACCATATCTCGTCAACAAGCTTGCTTGTTACTATCGACGCCATCTCGGCTTCTATTGCGTCTTCTCCACACCTGCTACCCTCTTCTGCCAGAGTAATCACTTTCGTCATGGCAACTTCAACCCTGGGAGCTTTTGGGGAAGTCAATCGCAAGTACTGGGAGTGAGTGCTTTAGCATTTCTTCGCTTCGCATTCAAAACGCTCACAAAGCGCCTCCAGCACCCAAGTCGAGCAGATATTCACAGAGCCATGGATCCAAAATCTGACGCATCAAATTTACAACCATCTTCGCTCTAACCTCGATTGGATTGGGATCCAGCAACCGTCCCAAACGCCCACCAAAATGCTCGACTACGCCTGTGGGCCAGGGATCGCGTCCCAGGTGAGTCTACTATCCTTCTGGCAGCCCATACCCACGGCAGGAAACACTGACCTTATGGCTGCGTAGGCAATGCTTCCATATGTCACTGAAATCCGTGGCATCGACGTTTCTGACTCCATGGTCGACAAATTCAATGCAGGAGCCCGCAATGCCGGCAGATCTGAGGTTCAGATGCATGCTGTGAGAGGCGATTTGCTTGCACCAGTTCAAGGATCGCTTGAAAGCCAGGATTTCTACGGCTTTGATTTAGCGATAATGAGTATGGCATTGCACCACATTGATAATCCCGAGGCAATGATAGCAAAGTTGGTAGAGCGGTTGAAGCCTGGTGGAACGGTATTGATCATCGACTGGGTTCCCTCAAAGACAGCCTTTTTCCGAAGTGATGGCAGTCCTAGCCATGAATACTCTCACGGCTTTAAAATGGAATCTAGCCATTCGGACCTAGGACAGCACCCGAGCTCACACACTGTATCCTTTGACGGCTTCACCGAGAAGCATATGAATGACTTTTTCGCCAAAGCCAAATGCAGCGAAACTGACTACGTTCTAGCGACGTCCCCATCTGAAGTGCCGCCAGACCCTAGCGGTCAGAAGCAAATGTTCTTTGCTAAGGGCACGAAGCATCGGATGTAGTTGAGCCACGATGAGCATCATTTCTCATGTAGAAAAGCAATAATGCAGAGTTTTTTTCCGAGTTGCTTCCGTGCCGCTTACCGACGCGGGCCCCGTGAGATGTATAATTTCGTCTCTGAAGTGCATTTAATATATCTGGCCGTTTGCGCACCCCTGCCAATCTCTCGAACCGCCTTTCCTATTCTATGCTCTCCTCCAGTCCTCGTTCTTGTTGCCACCGTTGTGATCATTGCCGTCGAAAAGTCCTGTTTCCATGGCATACACTGGGCTCTCGTCTCGTATGGGTAGCATTATTGCTACGGTCATGCCAAAGATAGCTATCACTGTCGCCGAAAGAAATTCTACTGACCATTCTAAAATCGACCTAGCAACTGCTGAGAATTGGGTTGTGCGTGACGAGCTAGTCGCTATCTACAAAGAAGCTATCGCACGGGATCTCAGCCCAGAAGTAAATGGATTCTCATCTCGCTTCATCTTGCGCTGCACATTCCTTTCCATAACCAGTTCCCTTTTTATTTCTACCCTTCGCCTCTACTCACGCCTCTAATGCTTACCCAGAACCTCTCTTACCCTCGAGGCTTCGGTGGCGACCCTGACCTCCTCTCCGCACTCGCCTCCTTCTTCAATACATACTTCCGGCCCGCAATCCAAGTACAGCCCTCGCACATCGTCCTGACTGCCGGCGCCAGCTCCTGCCTCGACCAACTCCTCTACACGATTTGTGACGCCGGCGACAGCGTGCTGGTTCCGGCACCCTATTGGAGTATGTGTTCAATATGTTCCTCTTCTATTCTCATGGAACTGGTGTTCACGTTGCAGTTACACATACTTCTATTGACGTCGAATTCCGATCTTCTCTTTCATTCCTGGCATTGTCGCGTCTTTCCAGCCCGAGCTAATCAATGCCCTGTCGTTTTGTTAGACGGTTTCGACTTCCACCTCACCCTCCGCACCGACGTTACCGTCCTGCCCGTTAGCTGCCCCTCCCTCTCTACCACTGTCTCCGCATCTATACTCCCGGCCCTGAACACAGCGTACGAAACCGCTCCCGATCCCGCCCGCGTCAAGGCGCTAGTTTTCACAAACCCTCATAATCCGCTCGGACAATGCTATACGAGGAATGTAATCAAGGAAGTGATGCGCTGGTGCGGACGAAAAGAAATCTGTTTTGTGGGAGACGAGGTTTATGGGTTGAGCGAGTTCAGACAAAGAACGGGCGAGGAGGGTTTCGTAAGCGCGCTGAACGTAGTGAAAGAATTGAAGGAAAGAAAAAGCGAGGACGAGATCGATGACGAAACGAAAGCGGAGGAGAAGGAGAACAACGAACAAGAGCTACCGAGAACTAAGCCTAACGCAAACAAGAGCGACATCGACCTCTCCCGCGTCCACATCATCTGGAGCTTGTCTAAAGACCTCGGCTGCAGCGGGCTTCGCATGGTATATATGACCCTCCTGCTTTTCTTTTCAACTTCCCTCCGTCAGTGCATCCTCTAATGACCAACCCCTCTCCACAGGCAGCACTCATCTCCCAAGCCAACCCTCCCCTCCTTACTGGGATGCGCCTTCTCTCCACCCCGCTTCTATCCTCCTCCAGCATGCTGCTCGCCGCCGCGTTGTTTTCATCCGTAAAGCTGCCCACGATTGTGAAATTGAACCGCGTCCGCCTTGCCCGCGCATATGCAATCATCGAGGCGCAGTTGAGGCGGTGGGGGGTAGAATTTATCGACGCGAGGGCGGGGTGCTTTGTTTGGGCGCGGTTGTTGGTGCGGTCGGGTGGAAGAGAGGGTGAAGGAGATGTGATGGGGCATGAGCTGGTGAAGGAAAAGGTGAGTGGCCGCCACGCAGAGCCTGGTTTTGACTGGGAAATGCAGCAAATTGGACGACTAAAAGATAGCGGCGTGCTTGTAAGCCCAGGTCATGCTTACCATATCGGGGCTTGGCCACGGGAGGAAGGCTGGGTGAGGATCACATTCGCCGTAGAGGAGGACAAGTTGAGGGAAGGGCTAAGCAGAATTGGGTCATGTTTGGGGCTGGGAAAGAGGAAGAGAGGTACTGAGGAGGACATTAGGGTGATTGTGGATTAGAGGCGAGAGAGATATTGGTGCGAGTTGAGACGGCTGGTCGAATAGCGAGCCTAAGAGGCGATTTTCTATTGCGCGAGACAACCTATTCCACTTGCAAGAAGCATTATTTCTTGATTCTACACCTAGAAATGCTAGCAGCGTTTAAACTCATTCCATACATAATTTTGCAGGCATGTTTTAAATCTGTGCCTTGGGAACCGGAATCTGCAGCTGGCTCACCAGTCCACCTGCACCAAAAGAGCCCATGGCTACTGCTTGCGTGACCGCCTTTAATGGCGTCGCGCAGTCTCCTACCGCAAATACGCCTGGTACACTAGCCTCGAAGAACATGCCATTGGTCTTGATGTCACCCTGGTCCGTTAGTTCAAGCGCTAGCTGATGCGCAAACGGCCCGTTGACTTCGCTCTTAGGCTTGTGCACCTTATGCCACCATTAGCATACAACGTCTGAGCCAATTGCTCTACATTCCGGCAGCAAACTGCAGAGCTAGGCAGAGCTTACCAAAAACCCCTCAGTGATCTTATGTCCGTCCTCAAGGTACACCACAACCGACGACTCCTTGGCCCCCTTTTCCAGGAGCGTGATCGCCCGACCTTCCACCTTGATATCATCATCCGCAGCAGCTAAGAGCGTCTGCTGCGCTAGCTCCTTCGCTCCATCAGTGTAGATGGTCACATTAGGAGTCAGCCGCTTGGCCATACGCGCCATGTGCAACGACCCAAACGGAGAGGACAAATCCCCAACCGCAAGTACGCCAGCGGAGGCAACGTTCTTTTCTTCGAAGCCGTGGCAGAAAAGGCAGTGAAATCTAGCAAGTATTAGTATGGAGGTCTAGTCTTCGTGAACTTCAGCGTTGGAGAAGAAAGCGGGAGATACAGAAAACCTACATGCCTCGAGCCCAGCAATTGCCGTAGCCCTCGATATCAGGAAAGACATCTCTCACCCCAGTTGCTAGGACCAACTTCCGCCCCGTCCACGTCTTACCCTGGGCGTCTTTGAGCTCGAAATGCCCCTGTTGTGTCTTTGCTACGCTTTTGATCTCGGTGTCCTGGAACTTGATAGTGGCGTAGCGCTTTAGGATGTCCTCGCGACCCTTGCTACGAAAGTCGGCCGGACTCTGGTGGTCCCAGGTCAGCACGTTGTGCATATGGGTTGCAAGCTGATTGCGATACACGCCCGAATCGAAGACTACGGCTGTATAGAGTTGTCTAGCCAAGCCGGTGGCAGTGGAAAGTCCTGCAGGGCCGCCACCGATGATTAGGACATCGAGAATGGTGTTCACGGCCATTGCGTCGTTGCTCGATGGAGGCTTTGGCGTGAGAATTTGGTTGGTGAACAGAATAGGGACTATGTTGAATTGCAGGCCGGAAGGTAAAAAGGATAGATTCAGGTAGGACAGTAGGGACTATATTAAGTATCTGTGAAAGGGACTGATTTCTTTTGCGAGGGTGAGTGTAACTGAGAGCAGGGAGGCGAGACATAGGTGGTCGGAGCCGCATCGGAGTGATACCTATCCAATGGATTGATGGGTACAAATTGAGGCCACGCAGCAACGGACCGCAATGTGAAATATTACAGGCTAAATTTACCACTAGGTGGTTACCAAAAAATACCTTATAGATTACATTAGTAACACTTTGCGTCACCCTATTACGAGTCTTACCAGCTCTCCGCAAGACTTCCCTTAAAGCTCTCTCGCTTGCAGTAAACAATGCCTGGAACTTTGATCGCCATTCTCTGACTGCTTTACATGCAGAACACCGTCCGATTAGTCCCTCCTCACCAATCGTCGATCATGTCGCCGTACATACTCATCTTATTTATAATGTGGCCCCGCCAGCTTGTAGCAGCCAAGTCATCAGACCAATTCTAACATGGCAGCAACGGGTGCCCTGAGCAAGTTGATCCAGGATCTGAAGGTCTCATTGGAGACCTTGAACGATGATACCGTAGCTTCAGAACTGCGAGCTACGCTCCATGATCCCAAGCAGCTTCCCAACAAGATGATAGCCGCCCAGGCCGCTGAAGCTGTCGACCTACTTGGAGAGCTAGACCTCCTCTTAGAACCAGGTCATATGATTCTAGCAGATCACTTTCTAGGTCTGTTGAGATCGCTCTTTGTATCTGTTTCTGGGGGTAAAAACATATGCGGCTGTGCTAATTTGTTCCGCAGGCTACACGAATACCAAATGCCTTGTTGCGGTCGTCGAGCTCAACGTTGCAGACGTTCTCGACAAAGGTCCAAGATCACTTTCCGATCTCGCCACGATATGCTCCGCCAACCCCCACCGACTATCGCAAGTCCTCAAACCCCTATACAACAACGGCATCTTCAGATACGACGCCTCCACGTCTACTTACTCTAACAACCACGTCTCCGAACTTCTCTGTTCCGACAATTGGACGCAATGGCATAATTGGGTCAACTTGTATGGCAATCAATTCTATGACATCGCGCGCGGAATCCCCAAATCCGTTCGGGATGACCAAATACGCTGGGGCGCACAGATCAACTACGACACCGACCATAACATGTTCACTTACTTCCAGTCTCAAGGCTGGGTACCGCAACTCCACCGCACTCTTGGCGGGGGTGCTACTGCAATGGCTCCTGGAATTATGGCTGACTACCCGTGGGAGGAGATCGCCGACAAGACGGTTCTAGATATTGGAGGCGGTGGAGGCGCGCTCATTGCGTCGCTGCTGCGAACGTACGAAACTATGCGTGGAGGTGTGTTCGATCTCCAGGGCGTAATTGACCACATCGTGCCCTTCTTTGTTAAAGGCGGCCAGTTCGAGGACTTGGAAGCTCGAGTACCGAGCCAGAATCTCATTCCGGGCAATTTTATGACAGAGATTCCAAGTTTCGAAGTCTATGTCATGAAGTGGGTGCTGCATGATTGGAAGGATGAGGAGTCGGTTGTGATCTTGAAAAATATCCGCAAGGCTATCTTGAACGGGGAGAAGAGTCGTTTGGTGGTGCTGGAGTCGATCTTGTCGGATGGTCGAACCGGGCGACTGTCGCGGTATGGGGATATTAACATGATGATGACGGCCAATGGCCAAGAACGGACAGAGTCGGAATGGCGAAAGCTAGCTGGCCTTGCCGACTGGAAGGTCACAGGGATTTTTCCTATGAGGAATGCTTGGGTCCAAGCCATTGAGCTCAGGCCATAGCTGGGCGTCAGATAGACACCAGCAGTTTCAGGGTTATAGATGGATCAATGAAGCTTTAGGCTTGCGTTAGTCGCGTCACACCTTGATTTTCAATCCTGGTAATCCGTAATTATCAATCCAGGCCGTGCATCTGTCGATATCAGTCGAGCCTCCCCTTTGCGAAGCTGAGCCCTGGTTTCAGTGGGTGGAATCATGCTCCTATCGGGCCGTTCGCTGCCCTCCGCTTCGGGACACCGCCCGGACGTGGAGTGATAGTATATCTACCCTGAAGCTGTCCTCCTTCTTCTTCTCGAAGACCTCAACGAAAGCCCACCAAATCACGCACGATGACAAATCCCCAAGCTTCACCGGCCCATCCCAATGGCGAGGTTGTCATTGGTGACATGGAGCACGACGGTCGCGTGATCCTCTATATCATCAAAGGTTGTCCCCCCTCTCCACCTCATTATTCCTCGAAACCTACTGATTATAATTCTCACCAGCCGACGAGACCTCATACATCAACTACATCAAGCCGCTGATCCTAGCCGCCGAGCTCGATCTGCCACATGTGCTCTCGGTCATCGACACCAAGGATCAATGGTTCTACCAGATCCACCCGGAGCGTATGGTTCCGTCGCTCAAGGACAAGGACCCGGTCACGGGTGAGGAAATCATCGTCTTCGAGGGCACGGCCTGCCTGCAGTATCTGGCCGACCGATTCGATACCGAGGGCGTGTGGACGGGGAAGACGGCGTTTGAGAAGGGCAATGTGTATGCGTGGACGGCGTATCAGACGGCGGGAATTGGGTCAGTTTCCAATAGATTGGAGCGTTTTTGTGACACGGGCGTTGTAGTTCGGTCGTGAAGAGTGCTGCGGAAGTGGAAGAGGATACTACATACTGATGTCGATGCGATGTAGGGCGACGGCCAAGTACTGGCTCTATTTCCTACGCGGGTATCCCACGCGCGCCAATCCCGAGCAGCTACCGAAGACAATCAAAAAGTTCGTACCTTTTGTCCTATACACCTTTCATACCAGTTGACCACTCAACTTTTCGTTCAAACTTACCTTCTCAATGAATGGTTATTCTAATATTCCAACTCACTTCCATCATAGGCTGCACGAGAACACCGTCAAGCAATGGGACATCCTCGAACAACGCCTCTCCCTCCCCAACCAGAATTATATCGCGCTCAAAGACCGCCCCACGTTGGCCGATCTCTCCTACTTCCCTTTCGCGATGCCTTGGATGTTCAAGTTCTTAGGGGTTGATATAAAAGGCTGGCCGGCGATTGAGAACTGGAGCAAAAAGATGCTCGCGAGGAAGACGGTTAACGATGTCATGGAGCGGGCGCCGATGTTTGGGCACTAGTATTGGGTTGGGGTCTTTTTGGAGAATGAAAGTGAGGTTTTGAGCTTCAGTCCGATTGGCGAGGCCCAGGTTGCTTTCTGACTTCGCTACAATGCTGAATGGTTTCGGGGACGCAGTTGGCATTGGTGCTAACTAGGCATCGGGATCACAGTGATAGGGTTGTCAGCGGATCTGGGAGCGAGGGTTTGAAGCTCAAAACAAGTCTCACTTGTCCCTAGTGGGCCAGTGGCTGGTATAGTACTTCAGTACCTGAGCGTTTTCGAGCTCATCCATTGATTCTGGACTTCTTGGAAGTTGCAAAGATATCAACAACCCGGCATAGTTCGTAGTAGCAAATTGATTACCTTTAGTACGAAGCCTTCTCGTTCCCGATATTCCGCTCCGTAACGCGGACCCATTGGTCGTGTTGGCAGAAGACCCCGTACCCAACGCTATGCCACGGCTTCTCGGGATTAATGACCGTGATATCGAAGCGGTAAAAGAGCTAGAAGAGTCAGACACAGAGTTTCTGTTCGGAATGTAGAAACTTTCAAAGCGCAAGAAAAGAGACGCTGTATACTGACCTCCGAAATGACCTTCAGCAGCTGGGTCAGGGCAATGTCCCTACCCATGCAAATAAACCTGCCGGCGCTAAATACTAGCTCTGTGCTTCTCTCCATCTTGAGCCTATGTTCGCTGTCCACCTCCATTTCCAGCCATCTCTCCGGCCGAAAGCAGTCCGCGTCTAGGCCGAAAACCTCCTGGTCCCTGAGTATCGCCCAAGTACTAACCTGGATTTTGGTTCCCGGCGGGATGCGCCTTCCATCTGGCAAGGCATCGCCCTCGTTTCCTGCTTTCTTCTCCAACGCGCCAATCACTGGGGGATGAAGGCGCAGCGACTCCTTGACAACGGCAAGGAGATACGGAATAGAGCGAGCCTTTGCGTTGCCGATGATGGTCTGAGTGTCACGGTGGGGTAAGATTCCGGCCGCGGCCATTTCGGTCCGCATACGGGCGAGGACTACGGGGGACGTAGCAACAAAGAGGACGGCGGCGCGGAGGGCGGTGGCGGTGGTGTCGGACCCGGCAACAAGCTGGAGAAGGCCACCACGCTCGGCTTCACCAGGGGACATACCGTGTTGGATGAAGGAATCGATCATGTCTGTGCGGCAGACTGCTTTTTCTCCGAAGCGTTTTGAGGCTTGGTGGCGGGCGAAACTGGAGTGATATCAGCCATACGTTTGATTCGAAGTTCTGAGCAGAGGTAGACCTGCGGAGATGGAGTTGAGTTGAAATGAAGTGGGCAGGAGAAGGACAAGGGACGACGGCACAAAGTACTAGGTGGAAGGAATGGAAAATGACTCACCCCATCACATGTCCGAAAGGGCTCAGATCGTCTGGACTGGAAGCACAATAGCGGGCCACAATGGACGATTGCAAAAGCTTAAGCATCCAATTGTAGCAGGCAAAGACGGACATGGTGGGCAAAGCTGCTTCCATATAGTGCAGGAAATTGTACTTATCCTGGTCGGCCTGAAGATCACCCAGCGGTTCACCGAACGCAATGTCACAGATGGAGTCAATGCCAAAATAGCTGGCCAGATAACCCCAGTCCATGGGCTTGGTGCCGCTCTCGGGCGTTGAAATGTACTTGGATCTGATGAGATCAAGCAAAATGGTGATCTGGCTGTCAATACTGCCCTCCACGCGATTGTTCTCGGTGTGAGTATTAAACTGGGAACAGATTAAATGGCTTGTCTGGGAACAGACGCCCAGTTTTGGAGACGTCGACTCACCCCAGGAGCCATTTTGTTGCGCAGAGATTTATGCTCATTGTCGTCGGTCATACTTAGCAGGGTATCCTCGTTGGGCACGAACCTGCCGCCTTTGTACCAGTCGGACCGACTGTAGGAGCTGCCTCGGGCATTGACTTTACGGATGTAGTCAACATCACTGACCAGCAGAGTCTGGGGGCCAATTCTCGCAAATCGACCTGAAGAGCAAATCGACTGAGTTTTAGAATCCAGATTTTCAACAAGACGTCAACATATATGGAGCGCTTTCGTATACTGCAATACTGGAGGAAAGAAATAAAGGCATTAGCGTACCATATTTCTTGTTTGCCTCTGTAAAGTAATGGTGCATGGTTCCCGATCGCATGACTTTAAGCAACCACAACTTAGAGAAGCCGACAGTTCGAGGCCCTTTGAATTGGCATAGACGAGCATGCTGGGTAAAACAATGAACTATGTAGCCAACAACGGCCAGCGCCAGCAGCGTGGACAACGAAAACAGAGCCATATCCTTCTCGGAGCTGACGAGTCCTATGGCGACATGAAAGAATGCCTAAAGGTAAGTGGAGCGTAAGAAGTGATTTAGAAGAGGAGAAAAGCGGCCATAGCCACGCAAACCGGCAGACGTCATGTTTGATATCTGATACTGCTGGCGTCCTTGTAACTCGAGCAGCCATGGTCCGGGCGTATTAAACAGCAAGCCGCCTCTGCTGACGTAGAAGCCCATTCCCATATCACGGAACAGCATCTCGTACCGATGCTCGGGCCGCTGCGTGATCAGCCTCGCGAAACGCAGTGGCTGCTGCCGAGTGCCGAAATGTTTTTTTTGTTTTTCTTTTTGTGTTTTTTGGAAAGGACCGCAGCAAGTCGGCCCGCTCTGGTCAACAATCAGGCCGCAGGCTGAAAGCCGTAAGAGCTGTCCCGTGCCAGAGACCGACGCAATACTGACTGTATCATGGCCAGCACGAACACTTTTATTGGGCGATGAAAGAAGCCTATTGATCAGTTGAAGCTTGCCAAACAGACTTGGTCTTCGAAGACTTACCTAGGTACTGCTAAGCGATACCGGGCTAGCACAACACACGACATTAGGTGTCTCCTAGGTAGCTGCACAACATTTAGGTGAGGTGCCGACAATGGATTTGCATTTGAGCGGTTAGATTTGCAAGGATTGTAGACCTAAGGCGATTATTATAGGTTCTTAAGTCGCGCATTCAGTGCCATGTACCCCTTCTAGCGGACAAGTACGACATTGCGCTTAATATCACGCAATCTCAGCAATAGAGCCGTTCAACTCCTTCATATTCGCGAGATCTCTCGTCATTTTCCAAAATGAAAGTGGAGAGGGTCAAACTCTCACTTTCTGATTATGGTGACGAAATCTCCGCTCCTCTTCCATTCATAAACCTGCATACCATTCGTGACTGCAGCTGAAAGGCGGGCCTGAGCCAAACTGCGGCTCTATCCCTTCCCTCCCCATACTCCCTTCAACCCCACCGAGGCGTCAGGGTACTCAACTAACCGCTGACTTTAAATTGACACGTCCATCGACTTGAGCGAAGATGCGAGGACCCTTGCACGGTTCTCAATCACAGAGAACCATTGCTGATGTATCTTGTGGCTTGGCATTGACTTATCGCTTGAGGAATCGCGAAGCTCTGTGCTCTGAATCTGGATTACTTGGATACACCTCTCCAGCTCAATGCGAACTATTTGGTTACGGAGCATGACATGGTCATCTGGCTCGAGTTGGAATACCCCAAACTGTAAGCTTGCCTGTTTTGTACAAGAGCGATCGATGGATTGAGGTTGCGAAGACTGCAAAGTGGACCTCGAATCTTCCGAAACGCCCATCTCATAGAGCGTGATTACAAGATCCATGGCGGTGAGAATCAGCATCCTACAGCTTTTGCAACTCTTGAAGACCTCTGAATTCATGATCTCGGTAATCCCAGTCATGCAAGTCTTGTTGATTCGCATTACCTCGTCGACCCCTATTGCTTTGTTCTGTATATGTCCCTCCAGATGTCCTATGATCTTACCGAGAGCCGAAATATGTGGGAAACTACCCGGGAGACTGGGTGGGTCGGAAGCTTCATGCAGCTGGGTCGCTTTGTGGGGTTGTGTTGAACTCGGAATATGAAAGCTAGTGGGAGGGTAGTCCAAAAAGTCAGACCCTCCAAAGACTGATGCAGTGGAATTTGATGTGTCCTGAACCGGGGTAAAGATATCTGGAATGGAGTATTGGTCGAAGTTGAGATCTGCGTTCAGAGGGTCTCGTCCAGGGTCTATGACCTGGAGATTATTGGTATAGTCGTCACTGTTCCGCTCGGAGAGAACGTTGCTGGAGGTCATATTGGGGTACGCTAACTCGTTGCTGGCCTCGATATGGTCTAGTAGATGGTTAAGATTGCCTGGCCATGAAGGCGTTGTAGGGGCGAGAGAAGAGGTTGATTCTTCCGGCAATGGGGTCACAAGACCAGTATTGGAGGCCATGAGGGGACCTAAGGACCAAGAAGGGATTGTGGATGTATGGGAGGTGGATGATGATTCTGACAGCGGCGTCACAGGCTCATGGGTAGCTACTGCAGCTGGAGCTGGAGTTGGAGCTGGAGTTGGATCGTCTTTGCTGTCGGATCTCTCTTTACGCCCCAATCGAGCCTGTGCTCGCTTGCCTTTTGCCAACGATCTGCCCACCATCGACACAAGGTATTCGCAGTGTTTCCCATACTCTTGACATCGAGCGCAACCTGTCTTTTCGCCGGAGCAGCGGACCTGAGCAACATCAGTGGAAGGTGTTTTGCTTGTAGTGGCGCACTTAGACTGGCTTTTGCAGCATGACATTCGTTGCATGCGTTTCGCATGCGTAACGGTTTAGATACCCAGGGCGAAGACCTGCTATGTCAGTCCTCACGGAAGACCTGCGGGAAAGGAAGTATTTACCTGTTACCATCTGCGGATTCAGGCATGTTGAAGGCAGCCTTTAACAAAGTTTGGTAGAATAGAAATAGTGTGGCATACTCTAGAGAGAAGACGAGGCGTTCGCGTGGCTCGTCGGAGACTTTTAACAAAGCTATGCGTGTGTGGGAATCATCTGCCGAGGCGGTGAGAAACCGGGGAAGATTTTTATTTTCGTCCAAAGAGATCCCCATCTTTGCATCCACCAAGTTTCATTGGAAGTTTGGAACAAGGGGGCTTTTGAGAAGGCGCAAGGCTGAGAAGAACCATGCATAGAAATTGGAAATTGGGTCACGATGCGTCAACATCTGCAATTTGTAAGTGATGCCCGGTGCCTTACATAATATCTTGGCGCTGGACAACCAAAACAGCAATTGGCTAACCGTGGCCTCACTCCCTCATTTGTTGTAGTGGTCCTCAGCTCAGGAACGCACGAAATCTACATCTACAAGTCCAAAAATCGTACAGTCAGATTTCAGCACCACAACTTAAATCCGTCCAGCCTTTAGGATCATTTTCTTTAACGTAGTCGTTTGTTAATTAAGCTCTTCAGAAGATAAAGATTATGCAATTATGGGCGCTACGAATTTTGAGTACTTATGATGGGATTCAGCGCTGCTCGATTGCGCTCCTATACTCGAATTCTGATACTTTAAAAAATGTATACGTAGCCTTATATATGTTAAATTTAAACGAAGTATTACAACAGGTAAACATAACCGTGGGTCGTTTTAACATATTCGTGGTTTTCAGACTTACGTGTGATTTTCGTGCGTCTTTGAGCTGCGGACCCCTGTGAGACAAGTCTATATTTCTGACTAATGAGCTCACGTGAGCTCTAAGGGCTAGCCCCCTTGAAGATCACATAATCTCAGCCTTATGAGTTGTACGAGATAGGGTTTAATGATCGACGACGCTAAGTGTACCCCGGAACCAACGCTGATGATTTCACAAAATACTAAGCAGTTCTTTGCTTGCATGTGTTCCATTGGTTACCATCTACTACTAACCAGGCGAGGGGCTTATGTACGACGAAGTGCTTATTAAGCACCTACTAGCAACTAGCTCCTTCCTTGTCAGTCAACGCCAACGCAATTCCGACCTCGAAATCGTTCGATTTAGTTGATTTATATAAACGAGCGATGAGGGCGACCACGGGGTATCACGCACAACGATGATTATGGTGTTGATGATGATGATGATATGAGAATGATGATGATAAGTGTGGGATTACATGGGGGTGTCAAAGCGTGGATAGGAATTATTAAAGCGCGTGCATTAATTTTTAATAAGGTTTTTTAAGGAAGCTTCCCGGGGCTAGCTCTGCGCAATGGCCTCAGAACCCTTAACGCCCCGAGAGTCCTAGGGCTGACTGTCTGACTATTCTATTATGGGGCCCTTTTAACTTAAAATTAGCCTCGTTGTCCTCTAAAAAGAGAGTTCTTAAATCGACCTCGATAAAGTTTTTCAAATATCGAAGATTTTTCTTTTTATTAAGGCTTTTGATATCCGCACGTAACTTTTTGATATATATATATAATCTTTTGATATATGTACGTAGCTCTTTATTTCGCATAATCGTAGCAGAATATTAAAGAACGAAATTCGTTTCTTAATATAATTCGTTCTTTAATATTCTATTATAATTATCTCTATTAACGCATTAAGCATTGAATAAAAATCTGAAACTTTAACGTTTTGATATAAAGACTTAATGTACGTTACGATGCAAAGACTTAATGCCCTTGATGTAAGAATTTATTGTTTTGACGTAAGAACTTGCTTCGCTTCGTGATATAAGAAACTCAATAGAAAATTTGAGACTTGATGCTTTGATGTAAGAACTTATTGTTCTAACGTAAAAACTTGCTCCGCTTTATGATATAAAAAGTTCAATAGAAAATCTGAGATTTGATGCCTTAATGTAGGAATTTGAAATTCATTGATTGCTTTATGTGAAGGGATTAAATGCTTTATACGAAGAAATTGAATGCCTTGTGCGAAGGGACTGAATATCTTATACGAAGAAACTTGATTCGATATTTTGTAATTGTATTTGAAAGAGAATGCGATGCTCGTATTGAAAAGATGATTGATTTTCAATTTCCTTCGACCTGTTATTATGCTAATCATATACTTTTTTATTATATAAAGAATTGCTTCAGGAGAGCTTTAAAAGAATTTATCTTTTATATCGCATTTTATTTCATTATCATATTTCAATAGCTCGATAAAATGAGATTAAATGCTTTATGTGAAGTGATATTTTAAATCTTAAGTCTTAATCTTAAATTATCTATTTGATCATCAACGTCGATAGATATACGCGTTTTATTAATTTATTTTGTTTAACTTTAAGAAATTACGTACATATATTAAAAGGTTATATATATATATTAAAAAGTTACGTGCGGGTATCAAAAGCCTTTATTAATAAAAAGTAAACGACGCTTATATAAAACTTTATTAAGATTTTCAAATTAAAAATTAATATTAAAAATATTATATAAAAGATTTTTGAAAAAGATAAAATGTAAATTAATAAAAAAAAACGATATATTTAAGCGAAGAAAATTTACAATTAAATCGTAAACATCGTTGCTTAAAAATTAATCGATTCGAAAAATAAAAAAGCTTATATAATAAAGATAATTAAATAAATTTTAAAATAATTAAATAATTAAATCGCGCAATATAAGTAAAAGAAAAAAACAATAAAAAATCGCTACGTTAATCGCGAACGAGAAAAAAGTTTAAAAGAAATTTATTAATGTGAATAAGTATAATAATTACAAAAAGTGCGAAAAGCTAAATTTTAAAAATTATAAAAATATTAATTATATAATAATTTATACTTCTGTCGAAATTAAAAATAAAATTAAAAATTATATATCTCACAAGCGTTTTTAAATAAACAACGAAAATAAAACTTAAAAAAATAACGTAAAAATATAATAACGACGTAAAAGAAGAAAAGTTATCGAAATCGTAAAAAATAAAATATTGAATTACGGGAAATATATAAAGATTTGAATTATATTAAAACAAAAATGAAAAATAATGACTTTTGTAAAATCGAAAGTTTTTAAAAATTTAAGAATATTTATAAATAAAGAAATGAAAGATAAATATAAAATCGAAAGTTTTAATAAAATTATAATTTAGAAAAAAAATTCAATCGTATCGTCTCGTATATTTTTAAATTTTAATTTCATATAAATTAACGATAAATTAACGTTTTTATTTTTTATTTATTAATTATTTACGAATAAATTATATAAAGAATTTAGGAAATAACATAATTATATATATAAAGCGATTTAAGTTACAATATAAAAAGCATTTTCGATAATAAATTTATATTTTATATATTAAAAATATTGTAAAAAAACATTATTTATTTTCGTTAAAAAGTTTTATTATTTACTTAATTTTTATTTTTAAATACATTAACGTTTTTTTTATAATTAATAATTTTTAAATATTATTTTTTAATTTTCAACTTTTAATATATGCGCACGAATTTTCTTTAAGCGCTTTAAGTTTTTATACAATTTGTTATTTATATTATTTATTAATTTTTGAGAATTTTTATTATTTATAATATTATATTAACGATTAAAAAATAAGATAAATAAATTTATATTAAATCGAGTTTATTTAATTTTAAATAATATTAACACTACGTTCGAGTTTTATAGAAATGATTTTTTTAACTTTAAAATAACTATTTATTATGAACATCGTTTATAAAATATTTACGAGAGAACGTCGATAAAACTATATCGTTTATTTAAATTTACGTGAGCTTTTTTATATATTAAATTAAAATAACGACGTTTAATTTTCTTAATTTTAATAAAAACGTGTATAATCTTTTATTCATCATCGACGTTAATATTAAAAAAACGAAAAATAAATTGAAAGTTCGATTTTTTTTTACACAAAAATAATAATAAATGTTAGCAAGTTATTAAAAAGCGTTAAAAATTATTAAATATATTTAAAATCAAGTACGTTATTTAAAAAAAACTTATATATAATAACGATACGCTTTATAAATAATGTCGATATAATAATTTATTAATTGAGATAAAAATTAATGTTAATGTGAAAGCATTAACTTACTTATTTATTAACGAAATATTTAATTTTATTAAAATAATATTTAATAAAATAAAAATATTTAATTTAAACTTTTTTTAAAGTTTTCGAAATCTTTTATTTATCGAAAGATTTATATCGCATTCTACAAATAATAAATTTATTTTATATTTATTCGAGCATTTAATTTTTAAAAAATTAAAAAAATTATAATATATTATAAAATTTGAAAAATTTAATAAAATAAAATTAATTCGATTAATGCGATTTTAATATTATATATATTGCGCTTTATTACATATATAAATTTTTATATAAAATATTATTATATCAAAATTATAAATTATTTATTGTTAATTTCGTGATAAAATAATAGTAATATTTATATATTAAATGTTTTTTTAAACGTTATATATAAAGTTTATATTAAAATTTAATAATATAACGCTTTAAATCGAATCTTTTATATATTCGCTATTATCGAATATTATTTAATAAAAAAAATCATCGTTTAAATCGATTTTTTTGATAAATTTATCGATATTATAATAATTTTAATTATTAAAAGTTAAAAATAATCATAAAACATTAATTAATCAAATTTATTTAATTAATTAAATTTATTAAATATTACTCTCGCATTATTTATTTTTATAAATATAAAAATTAATTAATTAATAAATATAATAAAAGTTTTAATTATTTAAATAAATATTATAAAGATTATATTTAAGTTTATTACACTTATTTTATTTATTTCGTTTATTTCGTTTATTTCGCAATCGTAATTAAAATTCATTTAATTAATTATTTAATTAATCACAATTTAAAATAGATAAGCGATAAAGATTTAAGAATATCGAATATTTTAATGATATCGACGATGTGTATATATTCGTGAATCGTTTATTCAATATAATTACGAATAAGAAAATTAAATTAATATAAATTAATTTGATAATATTATTAAAAAACATCGTATTTAATTAATATTATTACGAATTATTAAACGTTATTAAATAAACTTTTAATATAAATGCGCTATTGAATTTATAATATTAAACACTTATCGAGCAATTTAAGTTTAATTATTTCAAATTTATAACTTAGTTAAAAATATGTTAATATACACGAAAGAATATATTTAATAAAAAAAATGTTATTATTTATATTTAAAATATTATAAAAATCACGAAAGACCTTAAATGAAAGTAATAAAACGACTTTATAATAGTTTTTTATTATTTCGAATTAATTTTACAGCGAGACTTGAATTCATTTAATATAAATCTTTAATATATAATTTATTAAATAAATATAATTACGTTAAAAGATTTAATATTAAATATATATTATATACGATTTAAAACTATTTACGTTTATCTAATTTTTATTTATAATCACGTAAATAACAATTTTTTAATAACAATATCGTTTTTTTATAAAAATTTTACAGTAATTATATTTATTAAAATTTTCGTAATAAGCATATTTAATTAAATTAGAACAAATTTATTAAAATGAAAAAGAGAAAAATTAAATTTATAATTTATTTACGAATAGCTATTATACGACATTTATAAATTATTTTTTAAAGTATATATTATATCGCTATAATAATATATATAATAATAAAAAAAACGAGGTTATAATTTATTAAGTCTCTGCAAACGAGAATTATAAATATATTTATAAAAATGCACGCACTATCACTAAGTTTTAAAAAAAGACGTTAAATTAATATTTAATTTAATTAAATCTCGAATATAATATTATTCGACTGCGTTTATAAATATAAAAAAATAAAAAATGTTTAATTCGATTCGAATTCAATTTCAGCAAATTTGCGCTCGAAGAATGCGACTTTAAAAGTATTAATTTTCGATTATTAATTTTTCTTTATATGCATATAATAGTTTATTTTAATATAATAAAATATAATATTATCGAATTTATTTCACTATCGTTATCTCGCTGTCGTTATTACTTAATTATGAAAATATAAATTTTTCTATTTTTTATAAGCACTTGTTATAATATGTTATAAAATTTAAAAAATTTAATAAAATAAAATTAATGCGATTAATACGATTTTAATATTATATATATTTCGCTTCGCTGCACATATAGATTTTTATATAAAATGTTATTATATTAAATTTATAAATTATTTATTATTAATTTCGTGATAAAGTTTATTTTAATCGCTTTATAAAAATAAACAACTAAGTTTTCGAGATATTGATTTATATTATACGATTATCTTTTTATTTTCACAATAATCTCTTCTCTCTTATTTTTTTTATTTTTATAATTTTTATATTATTTGATTACTTAAATATTTACGATAACGATATATTATTTAATTTTAAAACCTTAAAAGAATTTTATTCTCTTTATAAAATTAAAGAATATTTTAACGAAATTATAAATATTATCTTTATTATTAATGTATATTAGCGTTTAAAAAATAAAAAAACGTATTTAAAAAACAAGATTTTTTTAATAATATTAAAAGTAAGTTAATATTTTAATTAAACGATTTTTTCGTAAACTTTATTTAAATTAATTTATATTATTTTTTTATAATTTATATCGTCGAGCGTTTAATTAATAAAATCGAAAATATAAATATAATTATCGATTGTCTTTTTATAATTAACGAATTTTCGCACTTTTTTAACGAAATATTAAACTTTTAATAAACGCGATTAAAATTATCAACGTTTAACATTAATAAAAAAAAAGAAAATGTTCGATTTAAAATATATAAAAGAAAAAGTAATAACGATTAAAAGCAATAAACTATCGTAAAGTTTTTATACAATAATATTTAAAGTAACGATAAAAAAAGAGATTTACAAACGATGAAGAATAAAAATAATAATAAAACGAGAAAAGATGAAAAAAAAAGATAATTATAAAGAGAAATTAAAGTTTATTAATTAAGATAGTAAAAATATATAAAGCTTTTTAAATTAAATTAAATCATTAAATACGAATATAAAATGTCACGATTCGAAAACACGTTTTTATTAAAAATTCTAAGTTATATTTATCTCAATTATTCGAATGTCATTTTCACTCGAATTATTTAAAACTTAATTTAAAACGATCAAGTACGTTATAATCTAGTTAATTGAATATCGCATTAATTATATTCGATTTAGCGTTCGAGTTACGAAGAATATTTAAGCGCACAAAATTTTCTTTTTTCTTTTTTCTTTTTTCTTTTTGCGTTCGTTTTGTATAATACATTTACTTTATAATTATTAAATATTATTTCAAACATAATATCATTTAAATTCTCGCTCGTGACATTACGAATGCATATTTTTATTATTATCATTTTTTCGATCGATAATATTTTTGATATTTTGATATTTTTAACATTCTCGAAACATTATTAACAATAACGAACATATTTAAAAGTCTTTTAAACGCCTTTATTAACGCATTTTTAATTAAATTTAATAATTCACTTTTTGATTTTATAAACATCGAAATTTTTTTAATCGAAAATGTCTTATTTAATGTTAAATTAATTTTTAAAAATATCAATAAATTTTAATAAATTGTTTAATTCAATTTTAAGTAAATTCTCGTCTTTTTTTATACGTAATTTATAACATTTAAAAACAATAAAGTAAACGAAAATCAAATACGCGTTTTATAATTCGAAATAAATTAAATACGAATTCGAGTCGAACGAGAGCAAGCAGAATTCTAGAAAATTCAATATCGCTTTAAAAAATTATAAATTATATTCGAACCTTTTAATTCTCGCTTTAAGTCATTTTTTATTTTTAATAATTTCAATTTCTTCGACATTTTTAAACGATTTTCGAAGATTTTCAATTTTCAATTGTACGAAAAATTTTTTTTTTTTTTTTTTCTTTTTTTAATATTTTTAAAGTCAAGTTTCACGATAATGCGAATTAATATTTTATTAAAAATAAACGTTTCGTTTATATCGTAAAGCGTTTAAAGAGAAAAGTTATTAAGCGAATTTTTTCTTTTATTAAATTTAATAATAAGATTATTATTCACATTTTAATTCAATTTTATAAATATATAAAATTAATTTTTAACGATTTCGATCGAAAAGCGATTATTTAACGATACATTTAAAAGTTTAAACAAATAAATCGTTTTTATTATTATTATTTAATCGATTTCGAGACACACATTTATAATATTAAATTTAATAAAATTCATTAACGTTTCGTTTTTAAGAAAGAGCTTAATAGCGAATTTCGATTTTTTTTGATTTTAATCAATATAAGCTCGCTTTCCTTCGCAGAATTTAAAATTCTTTATTAACGAATAAATAATAAACAATAATAAATGATTTTTTACGTTTTAAAGAAATCACGTTTCGATAACATTATTATTATTATTATTTTTATTAACGTTTTAATCAATCGTAATATCAATAATAATAATATAATTATAAATTTATTCGTTATCGATCAAGTTTTTCGCTTTATTAATTTTCGCGATTTCATTAATAAAGTGAAATGAAAACGTTATTATGATAACAATTTTTATTTTTACGACGATTATATAAATCACATTGTCATTAATTGTTTTTTAAAAAAAATCGTTGAAAAATATAAGACTTTACTTTATTCGATAAACGCTTTTTTTATAATTTTAAACATTTTCGATTTGAAAAATATATAATTTTTGAATATAATCACGCTTAAAGACGTATAAAATAAATTTCGATAATATTATTAACATTTTATATCAAACAATCAGAGCTTAATTTCGAAAAATATTTTATTCACATATATATTTTTAATTTAACTTATATTTTATACTTAATTAAAAATTTATTTAATATCGATATTGATGTTGAAGTTTTCATTAATTATTTTTACGCGCAAATTAACAAAATTCTCTTAATTTCACTTAAAATCTTTCGAGATTTTTGAAAATTCGATAATTAATTTATTCAATTTGAATTTATAATTCATTTTATAATAATTTCATTTCAAATATTAAAGCATTTTGAAATTATTTATAATAATTATATTTTATATTATTACTATTAGTAAACTTCGATATAATTATAAAATTAAATTAAATGAAAAAATTTTACGTTTTAATTTAATTCTCTTTTAAAAAAAACACATTGATTTATTAATTGAAATTCGAAAATGAAAAATCAATCTCGATGAGTTTTTTGAAATTTTTTATTAAATCTTTCTCAAAACTTTTCATTTTCAACGTTTTAATTTTTTAAAAAAAATTATTTTAAAAAAAAAAGATTTATGACGCAAAGCAAAACGGCGTCGAATTAAATATTTAAAAAACTTTAAAACAAAAGTTTTTAAGATCATTATTTGAAGATTTAAGAAATCTTTTTATAATCGTATTCAAAAATTATTAATATTAAAGTTTTTAATTTTTTTTATAATTGTGTTAAATTAAATAATCGTATACGTTTTATATAAAATATGCGTTATGATAACATTATCTTTCACGAAATTTCATAAAAGTTATAAAATTTAAATTTAATTGAATTGATTTCGTAATTATTTCGTTAATGAAAGTGTTTAACAAATATGTGTTTATTTGATATATTTCGATTTTTTTTTTAATTTTTAAAAATTAATTTTATTATATAATTTAATTATTGAATTTAATAATAATATTACGTTTTTTATATATATTTATTTATTTGCGCTTATTTAACGACGTAAATAATACGTTTTATAATTTTAATTTTTTAAATCTTTCGA